>CM075858.1:85564127-85734127 GCA_037975125.1 Latrodectus hesperus
TTGGAGTTAACAAAAATATTTAAACTTCTCTTTTATTTCACGATTTGTAAATTAAATTTAAAATGCAAATAAGTTTTAAAAATAAAATCTGTTATTTAAGTTATTCTTTAATAAGTAAGTTTTTTTAAAGTGATATAGTATTATAAATCATGTGAAATTTTGTCCATTGATTTTCTAACTCCCCCATTATATTGTTAAACTCATAAAATATTTGATGAGTTAAAAAATAGCCTATAGTAAATAGTGAAAAATTAAATAATAAAATGCTTACCAAGTTTTATTTAACATTAGAGAATGAAGAGCAACATTTTATTGAAAATTGTCTTATGATAATATGAAAAGTATAAAAAATAAGAGAATTTCGGAAGAAGTCCCCTCCCTCTTTTAACCCCGAAACCTTAAGTAAATAAATTTTTCTTTGAGACTTAACTCTGAAAACAAACTTTTAAGAGAAAAAATGTTTGCTCAGTTTCACCAAGATCTTCAAAATTATAACTATGATGAGTTGAATAATATCGTGAATATTTGCCAGTCCCATGACGTGAAAAGGACACTAGGATCTACAATAATTCAGCATTTTAATATTGAATTATGTCTTTAAAAATTTTCTTTATTATTTTTAATGTGGGAATTCACAAATTTATGTACCTCATACATGTTTTCATGAGTCACAAATTCATAAGCATATAGAATTTTCCTTTGCCTAAAAATATTATAAGTTAATATGATATTACTCAATACGATTCAAGAAGTTAAAGAATTTATTAGACCATTTACTCTCTGAACTTTAAGAAATAAGTAGAAGTTTTATAGGCAAAATTTCTTTTAAAAATGAAAATTTCCTTAAAACGTTAATAGCTCTTAATCACCTATTTAAAAATACTATTTCAAAATGTAATATCGCATGCATGTAGTGCCATTCATAATCAGTCTCATCCTAATGGTAGATCATGTGCATTATATTATATATAATTTTATTTATTGCAAGCTATATGGAAAAGATAGTCCAATGAAAAATCCTTAAAAGTTTTCTCATCGGGAAGTACTTCATCAACAAACTATTTCACGTAAAAATTTAGAAATGAAAAAAATGCAATCTTTGTTATATAAAAAATGCTCCTTGTTATAACAAAACCATTCACTCTCAATGCAGCAAGTACTTCACAATCAGGAATCAAATCTTCATTGAACTTACATATTTGAACTTTACCTCTATCCGTGTGTGAACTTATAATGAGATTCATTATACAATCTATAGTAGCCTACACAAATGCAACAGTTATCAGTGCCTACTGAAAATGAAAATCAATTGCTCATTAAATTTATAGTATATTTCAAGTTTTTACGACAGTTTTTATATCAACTGGATCTCAAACTTAATGATCAATTTATAATTTTGTAGTCTTTACCAATACAATGTTTGTTAGGAGCAATCGTAATCGAAATTTCAATGAATCTGTTTCACGTTTAGATCCGAGCATCAGCCAACATGTTAAGAATCATTAGTCCAACCACAGGCTTTTAAGTTCATGCAATAAGGTAGTAATACCTAATTCACAGTAAATTATTATTATGTTTGATCCAACCATCAACTGCTACATCAGCAGGAATCAAAGTTCATCCATCAAGAATTTTGTTACCTAATTGCAGACTCAATAACAAAGATGTCAGTGATTGACTGTTAGTAAACCTTGTTTGATGGTCTTCCATCCATAGCATTTAACATATTCCATATTTCTTCGCCTTTTTCCCATAATGCCTAACCATCTTAATCAAATCAAAGCAACATTCGATATAGCTCTAAATTTTTAGTTTGTCCTACATATCCACAACAATAGTACTGTCTCTTCATCTGATGTTTTCGTCTATTTCGTAGGTCCTATCAGTAGGTAATTTTTTAATGTTAACTGTTGACCATTAATGATTAAGACAAAGAAATGTTGAAAGCTTCAATCATTCCCGAGATTGAATATAAAAATATAAAGTTTTCAATTTGCATAACATTTCAAATCATGCATTTATTACTCGTATATGCCTACATCAATTCACATAAATAAAATAACAAATTGATAAAATCTAACACATGTTTAGTTATTACTATACTTGCAGTTGAAAGGTAGATACATATAACATACAATAGGGCTAATTATCAGGATAATTATGCTTGAAAGCAATATTTTCAATTATGTTCTAAAAGAAGTATTTTAAATGAAACATTAAAATTTTTATAAAACAATTTTCTATATGTGGCATATATATATATATATATATATATATATATATATATATATATATATATACGAGGGTCACTCTGAAACTTTTGAAGTACAAATAGGTTTTTAAAGTTATACTTACAAAATTTTATGTCTGTTCAAAGCAGTCTCCTCCAGCATCAATGCACTTTTGTAAACGAATTTTCCACAGATTAAATGCCTCAAGCCATTCATTTCTTCGAATAGATGAAAAAATACACTTATAGCCACATCAATCTCTTCTTCTGAATGAAAACGACGTCCTCGTAAGTTTTTTTTTTTAGATAAAAGAATAACCAAAAGTTGTACATCAGGTGAATACGGCGGATGTTCGATCACATTAGTTTGCTTTTGTTTAAGAAACTCAACTGTTAATCCGGCTGTTTGTGAAGCTGCATTGTCATGGTGAAGCATTAGTCCCCTAACATTCAGTTCTTGTCGAATTTCTGGAAGACAGTTAGTGGTATACCAGTTTGCAGTTACTGTCTTCTGTCCTTCCAACTTGATAGCTTTGACCAATCCCGTACTTCTGTAGAAAACGGCATACATCACTTTTTTCAGTGCGCGTTGTTTTTTCACCATTGTCGGCGTGGGATCATCTTCAAAGACTCATACTTTGCTTTTTTGACATGTTGGAACGTCAAAAAACGGTATGTACGTTTCATCACCTGTTACAATTTCAGAAGTGATGCGATGGCCACCATCATTCAGCATATTAAGAGTTTCTTTACTGATTGTGACACGCTGCTCTTTTTGATGCTCAGTTAGATTATGCGGAACCCAACGGCAAACTACTTTTTTCATACGTAATTCTTCTTGAATGATTTTGTGTATGGTTGCGGATCCAATGTTAAGTGCCTTCTGTATCATTTGATAGGTAAAGCGATTATCATACATTAACAATTTTCGTATGGCAGACACATTATCCGGGATTACTGCCGACCACGGCCTTCCTGTGTGTTCTTCATCCTGAAGAAAATTGCGACCACATCTAAATTCTCTAAACCATCTGAATACAGTAGCACGAGCTGGAGATTCATCACCAAATGCTAATTGCAATCGTTGAACGCATTCTTCTTGATTTAATCCTGCTTTGAAATCGTAGAAAATCATAGCGCGAAAATGTTCTCGCGTCAACCCCATTTTCTCTTCTGTTTAAAATTTATTCGACGCTAAACAAGTTGAAATAAGTCAGTAAAAAATCGCCTTCTGTGTTAAAATACTTTGTACTTTAAAATTAAACCGTTATTTTTATTTTGTAAATTTTTGTCTGCGCGTATCTCAAATAATTTCAGAGTAACCCTCGTGTATATATATATATATATATATATATATATATATATATATATATATATATATATATATATATATATATATATATATATATATATATAAGTATGCATGTGTTTTTGTATTTTATTCATTTATGTATGTATAAGGTAAATAAGAAAGTCACAAATGTTTCTGTTCAAAATCTGATAAATTTTAAAAGATATTATTCTTATAAATTACATTTTCATTTATGAATAAAGTTTACATATGCTCCCTTTATCCATTATTCAAGTCATTTTTAATTTTTTTAAGCGAACGTTGAGCCGGAGTTCAGAATTTAAATTTAAATGTTTCCTTTGTAATGTGTCTTTTTGTTTCTAAATAAAATAAACGTAAAGAAAACACGATCTTAATATGTAAACATGAACTCTAGGTTTACATATTTTACGAATAGGATAAATTACCCTCTATTAAATATTGTGGAAGGTTTTCAATTCTTGCTAAAACACTTTTTTAAAACTGCCACTGCGAAATAGAAATTTTTAAACCAACCACCTAATGTTAGCCTTTTATGTATGAAAATTTGGATTTAGTTGTATGTAAATTTGGTTAACATCAGAAAATAATCAATCTTACGAATCGTTTAGACTCGATTCAAAAATTATTCAAGTCGTCTTCGAGATTTATCACCCAATTAATCAATTGACGATCACTAGTAACTCTTATTAAGAGCTAGAATATTATTTCATATCAAAAGGTATAACTCACACATAGTATTTACAAATACTAAGGAAAATTATGATAGAAATTCTACAAAACTAGGAAAGTTATCAATATGAGATTGAATAAGTCTTTAAAAATGGAAACGAGACTTAAAGAAAATCTAAATGAAGCAACAACTTCATGAAAAATGTATTTTTAAGTGCACAAACATTGAAATTATTTTGAAGAATACATTTTTAGAAATTTATGAATAAATAATACAACCCATTCAAAGTTTACTTAAGAAATATTTCTTCTGACTGAGAGAGAGAGAGAGAGAGAGAAGAGAAATCTTTATTCAAAGCAGACTCATTTAAAAGTATCTAAACATTTATTAAAGCAAATATAAATAGCATTGATATATAATTTAAATATAAAAGATGCTATTTATGAGAAATATTATTATTGGACTTATAACATGTAGGCACTTATAAACAAACGCATTTTCATAACAGCAATTTCAGGCAAGCAAATTATATATATATATATATATATATATATATATATATATAGTGTGTGTGTGTGTGTGTGTGTGTGTGTGTGTGTGTGTGTGTGTGTGTGTGTGTGTGTAAATTTAAGTTGATGGTTGAAATACATAGGAAATTATATATTAATTATAATTATATTAATTAGTAAAAAACATGTGGAAATTTAGAAAATAGTCAATTCTCTTTTCTGAAGTTTTTTTGAATGAAGTTTGAAAAATGAAATTTTTTATGAAAACATAAATTTTTATGAAAAATAAAAAAATTAATATTTAAAATATTATTTTAATGATCATTAGCACATTCATAATTTCTAAAGCTAGTTTTTGAAAATTAAATATAAAATTTTAAATCTATATTATCATTAAATATGGATACAAAAAATTCAAATTTATAATTAAATATATTTATTAAGAAAACTATTAACCAATTATTAATGTAAACAACATTTGTAAAATGATATGTTCGTTATATATTCCATAATTTAAAATATGTTAACAACATGTCAATATATATATATATATATATATACAAAATTAATTTTTCAAATAGAAAGAACAATATATAGTTTACTACCTGTCGATCATTATATTATATGAAATATATTTTAATATAAACGTTAAACGTCAAAATATCCATAAACTTTCTATTTAATACTTCATTACTAACTACATGGTCATTTTAAAGAACCTAATGCTTTGATTATAACTAACTATTATTAATGACTTTTAACATTTCAGAAATTACAATATGATATATATATATATATATATATATTATCAACAATCCTCCTTTTTCTGCTTTTCTTCTCTAAGTTTCTAATAAGAATTATAAAAATTTTCAAGCAATATGTATATTCATTTTTCCTAATTTTGTATTTATTAATTTAGCATACGTTTAGTTTAAACCATCAATACTTTAAATATTTTTAACATATCTCTTAATTTGATACAATGTTTCTAATGTTTAATTATGTAGGTTAAAATACTCCCTCACGATTTCTATGAAAAATATCCAATTCTACAATAATAAAGTAATCAATTACATAATAAAGTATTCATAAATTTCATAATAAAGTAAACAATTATCTTTTTTCACCAAATAAATAAAAACTAGAGAGTGTGAGAATAAACAAAAAAATATTTGTAAACAATACAATAGAATGTAATTACATAAGTTAAAAACATTTTTTTCTATTTTAAGGGAAAGGAAATTAACAAATTTTTTCTAAATGCGAATGACTTTAAGAGCAAGTTCAGTATTGAAGGAATAATTAATGGTATTCACAGTTGAGTACAGAAGTAAGAAAAAAATTTTATAATTAATGGGTTTTTTAGTAAAACCGAGAATCTCTTTTTCTTATATTTTTTTAATTGATGATCAAGTCAAATTTTTTATAGTTATTATAAAATTCTCACAATCAGTTTTTATAGATTTATATAGACAAACAATTTTATTGATATTATAAAACATTTTTAGCACAAATCTTATAAAACTCTATCAAAATTATAAAACGAAAACAAAAATATTAAAAACTTCAAGGAACAAGAAAATATAATTATAAGTTAAGTATTCTCACTAATTTTAAAGTCACTAAGATTTTTTCCATTCCAAATAAATATAAATTAAAGCTTTCATTTTTCCTTGTTATAGCTTTATAATTTTATTTAATTTTATATTAATAATAAACAAAACGTATATCATAATATTTTTCCGCAATACTAATATTTTTTTCTTTTTAATAGTACTTAACTGGATTTAACAAAGTATTTCTGATATTATAGTATGTTGCAGAAGGATCATGGTTTTACATCATCAAGCGTAAAACCATGATGCTTTCTTTAACCATGATCCTTTTTGAACTTTTGAAATCTGTTGTAAGGATGTAGTGAATAAGGATTAAATGACCACTGCGTGTAGCGTTCCGGCCTAATTTTTCATAGACAATGATGTTTGTTATTTGTGTCACACACTAAGAAACTCCCAAATGCACAACTTTCTGGACTTACCATAGGCTGATACGCACTCTTTGTATTATATATATATATATATATATATATATATATATATATATATATATCTTATTATAGCATAAGAATTTAATGTTTGGAAGGTAAGAGACACAAACTTTTTATTTATTCTTGAAAAAGCAAAGTAGTTTGTTACACAATTAAATAATTGTTTATTTATTTATAAAGATTATTCAATTATAGTTTTTACAAAATATTTAATGTTCATAAATTCAGCAAATATATTTAGTGAAACAATTCGTGTTCTCGTATATTCCTGGTTCTTCAAAATCATTGATATAAATATTGTGATTTTTATTCTATGACAAAATAATTTGAGATTAAAATTTCAAATTAACTTAGTATTGTTAGATGAATACATGTGGATATACTTAGTTACTTTTAAGTTTTATTTTCGTTTAAAATTCCAACTTATAATCAAATACTAAAATTATATTGAGCATTATAAGTACATTTATTTCTAACCAAAGACAACACAAAATTAAACTTTTAGAGATTGGAGAAATTTCACAATAGGGAAATATTACATATCAATGCAAAAGAAGTGAAATTGTATACTTGTAGAATTCAGATTTAATTATCATCTTAGATTGTTTTATTTTAGATAGTTGGACATTTTTCCTATAGTGATGCAAAAAAGAACACTTATAGTTGTTTTCCTTGGGAATATGTGTGTCATAATCCATGTTATCTTAACAGTAACTTTCAGATGGTAATGATTGAGAAAGAAATCTATAGAATACACACAAAATTCTTCATTAAATAAATGATATAAATGAAAGTAATTGAAATGTATGTAAGTGCACCAGGTAGTATAAAAAATAAAATAGCAATAAAAAAGCAAACTATGAATTTATAAAATTTTGCATTTTAGTTTTATGACTCAAAATAATAAAATATATGTATATTGTGAGAACTATTATAATTGCAAAAATTTTTCATTTTGTAATGTGTCAGAGTGTTTCACTGTTTCCTCTGGTAAAAATTTAAAGTAATCTGAAATTGCATTACAGTGACTGTACGTGTGTGATTTTACTTTGTGGTCAGTGTCTATTAAATATGTAGTTATATATTATGCGATTAAATTTTATTTTTAAATACATTTACTTTTGTATACTTTTCAAAACTTTATTTCAAATATAGATTAAATAAATGCAATTCTTAAACGCACTTAATAAATTAATTAAAACTATATTTAAAATTATCATTTCATTGAAATATTTGTGACACTGATACATTTACAAGTACAACCTATATGTTTCTATGAAATTTTTAAGTCATTTTTAAATGAAATAGCGTGAACACAATCACCCAGAAATTGATTTAATATTATTAAATGATCTTTTGACGAGAAAACTGTTCCTCGTAAGAAAATTTTGACATTTCAAGAAACTGTGTTTCAAGTTCTGTGTTTCAAGTTTTAAGTTATCTTTAAATTATTCTAAGTTATTTTTAAAATAAGTGTGTTAAGAGTGATGCGTTATTAGAATTTGTAGGCTGTGATAAGGTACAAAAAAATTCCTTTCCGTTTTTTCAAGAAAAACAAAAATGTCTCCGTTGTTACGACAGTTGAAACCCATTAGCGATATTTGTGGGAAAAATGATTTGAAGACCATATGGCATCACGACTCTATTACGGATACCACCCATGCACTCAACCAAAAAATTTTATGGCATTACATGACAATTATTCCGAATTTCCTATAGATTGCTGCAGCTATTTTGAAAGTATGTCATTAGCTACTTAATTACAGATGTCTTATGAGACATCTGTAATTAAGTACAGATATCTCATAAGACATCTGTAAGACAGTATAATGTAAGACAGTATAAGTTTTGAACAAAATAAAAAATTAATCCAAGTGGTGGAAAACATAAGCGTCGTATGTACGTGAATTATTTATTGTATACACATTTAAATATTTAACCTATATTTTTCAAAATGATGAGTGATTGATCTGCCTTAAAAACAAATATCAACTTTCTGAATTTATAAATTTTTTCATCTTTTTGCACAAAAAGTAATACATTTAGTTAAATGCTATTGCTATCTGGAATAATGATTAAAATTAGATTTAGATTCTGAAAATAATTCTGTGCTATCCAGTTCTTAATGTAATTATTACCTCGATGCAAATCGTAAAATTCTTCATAGTTTCTAAATAAATATTATGATGCAATATTGAAATCAACATAGTAAAACTGATTCAAATCGCTTCTAAAGACTCAAAATTTCAAATAAAACAATATTCCCCTCAATATGGAAATTATAATTTAAAAATTAAATAAAATGATTAGAAGCTTTTATTTGAAATGAATTTGATATTTAGATTAAAAAATAAGTTTGAATTAAAATGAACTAAATTAAAGATTCTAGATTTTTGTTCTCAAAATGTTCACAAAGAGAACAGGGAAATATTTCTTCCTCCTTGTCCATGTTTCAAGCATGCATCTCTTTTTACTGTAATTTAATTCATTTTGAAACATTTTAAACATTTTCGAAACTATTAACTATTTTCTGAAACATTATATATATATAATATATATAATATATATTTATGTATATATATATATATATATATATATATATATATATATATATATATATATATATATATATATATATATATATATATATATATATATATATATATATATATATCTTATGTATTGGAAATGAATTGCTTGTATGTGACTTTCGCTGGCCTCTTACCGAAGTGCCCGGAACTCCCTGGCCAATATTTAATGTGCTGAAGCAAGACTTTTGGTAGAGGGCGCAACTGTCGATTCCAGTATCTGGCAACAATGTATCAACCCATCAACTGAATAGTTTCGATTGCGGGTTAGTGTGCTTTCCCCGGATAGGTAAGCCCTTTCAATATTCGTTTGCTTTTTGTTATACATGGATCAAACAAAGTTTCAATATATTGTACATGCTTTCTAAGCAAAGCAACTATAATATTTCGAATAATTTCCTTTAACTCAAACTTCTAATGACATTGAGTGGTGCTCAGTGCCAAAGAACTATTCAGCTGTCCATAAATCCAATTTTACTTCAATCATTTGAAATTTTCGATTTTAAAAACGAGTCATTTAAATATAAAAGATTGGAAAATTTGTTTGATATAAAAGTATCCAAAAGCAAACAAAGAATTTTGTGCTCAGTTGCTTCTCAAAGATTAAAAATTATTGTTTCCAATTATGAACATCATATTTAAAAAATTATCAAAATTTTAAATTTATTAATTGAACTTCACTAATATTTTAACACATCAAATGATTTTTTGAAATAAAATTGGAGCGCTGATATTACTTTGTTTATTCACAAAATATGCAAAAAAAAATATTTTCCGCTATAATAGATAAGTTATATCGTGTATTTTTTATTTAACAAGTAAAATTTAACTGTTCAGGAAAATTTTCAGTGAAAAATAATAGATATCTAAATCCGAAATGTGTATTTTCTAAAGTAATTAAACTATCTTTAAACATATGCCTCAAATATTCATGGGAAGACCATTGTTCCCATTTAGGAACATCCTTTAAATTTATTAATTTTTCTTAAATGTAAGCATTATAATACTGTTAATGACCTAATTTCAAGCAATATTTGGTGAAAATCTTTCTTTACACCTGAAAAAAGTTTTGGCACTGAAAGTGTTGAATAGGTGCTTCTAATTTATGTTAGATTCTTTAGTTTCACCTAAAACTTATTCAAGTACATTAACTACTAAACCACGAAATGGATCGTCGCGTGATTTGAGAGTATCGTATTCTTTTTCTATAGCTTTTTCCCCCATGGCTTCTCCTGACAAAACTAGTATGCTTGGCGAAGATGACACACATGTAAATGTGGAACCAGCTTTTGATATCAGGATTGTGTTTTTAATTAAATTGAATATACTGCTGCAAGAAAAAGCAGATAATAGTTGGATCCAGCAGAGACAAGAACTGTTCTTTCATAGAGGACGTTGAAAAGGCTAAAGCAACGCAGAAAAAAGAAAGCGTTGACTATCGTCGACTGAGAAAATATGATGTCATTGAGGTTGACGGAAAAGAAAAACTTATCGTGTTAATAACAGAAGACAATAGCGTTATCATGTAATAAGTGCACATAGAAGAATTATTAGACTTGCTATATGATACTCACGTGAAAATTGGACATGGAGGTCACACATGGATGGAGAAGGAGCTCCAAACTAGGCACAAAAATGTCACCAGGGAATTCATTAAATAGTATCTCCGCTTATGCAAACCCTGTCAGACCAAAGTATCGAATCCTGAGAAAGATCTAGTTTCTAAATCTTTGATATTCAAAGAATATAACTCAAGATGTCAGGTAGATATTATCGACATACAAAGTAACCAAGACGGCGAATTCAAGTTTATACTCACTTACCAGAATCATTTAACAAAGTTCATATTATTGCGAGCTCTGAAAAGCAAAAGAGCAGGAGAAGCTCTTACCAGCTACTGGATGTGTTCACCACCATAGATGCTCTAGGCGTGCTTTAATCAGATAATGAAAGAGAATTTGTGAATCAAGTCATTAATTAGTTCATGGAAAACTGAGACATAGCCACAGCCAAGGTTCAGTAGAACGTGCTAAGCAAGATATTCAGATTTTTATGATGGCATGGATGCAGACCAATAAATTTACGTAAAATAAATAATTAAGATTTAAAAGGGTGATGCTGTAAATACAGACACTTTCTCCGCAAACGATCCAGCTGCAGTGGCGAAAGAGACATCAGAAAGTCCAGATCAGTTGTCTGACAATAAAAATGCAAAAAAATTTTGTGTAGTATGTCAACAAGAGTGTAGCTCAGCCAACTCTTGTGGTTCCTGTGGAAAGGTTGTGCACGCAATTTATGGAATATGGAATGTAGCGGATAAAGGAGGGAAATTTACCTGTAGACTGCATCATAATAAACAAGAAATCACGAATAAGAGGTCAGATGCCCATGGTAGCTTACAAATTCAAGATGTAAGATGCTAAAAAATTCAGATGCAAAATTTCCACCAGCAAAAATTGGAGATAATGTACGCATCCGCATACCAGATGTTGACAGAGGTCGCGATGATTCACGAAGCGTCCTTGCAGTTGTCATGAGCATCGAGGGCGCTTTCGACAAGCTAAGAAGAGAACATGGAGTTCTCAAACAATGGTACTTCAAAAGTGAGTTTTCCATTTTGCAAGAGAAACTACTTACATTGACATAGGTGGGCACAGAGGAAAAATCATTACGAACCGTTGCCTCTTTACAATCGCTGACCGGCAGCCAAGGCTACACTCGATGCAGTTGCGCTACCAGGTGCTCAACAAATCGCTGATGATGCAAAAATGACAAACTGATTTGCAATTCGAAATGTCATGAAAGTTCATCTTGTTGTAACAAATGATGATAATAATAATTTTTTGTAATAAATTAATTCAATAGCTAATGTGATTATCTTTTTCTTTGTTTGTTTGTTTTCTCAAAGGGAGAGGAAAGTTTCATAAGATACTAGGAGGTTTCTGGTACTGTGAGAGAGATCCTTACTCACTAAAACTTCTACCTTCAGACTACAGTCCACCTAGTTCCACCACACCTTCTTGGCCTTTGTTCCGAAAGATGATCCTAAGCACATAAGAGGAGCGGATTCATCGGAAAACTCCTCTGTGACAGCTATAATGTATATATATATATATATATATATATATATACATATATATATATATATATATATATATATATATATATATATATATATATATATATATATATATATATATATATATATATATATATATATATTAATTATTCATGTTATATCAAGTATTTATTCCTTATTAAAATATCAATCACTGATAACACAATACAATAAATTAATAAATTTCTTCTAATATATATTTCCAAATTATACGCTTCTAGCTGATATAATTTATATCACTCGTTATCAAACATTGTAATTAAACCTGATTACAAGTATAATGTGTATTTGAGTTTTCACATTATTGTTGACAAAAACTTTCATAATTAAGAGCAACTTACAAAGAAAACTTGATTTTTATATGAAAACCTTAGAAATTGATGGTATAATTACTGCAATACCGTTATAACGCATTAAGTTTAATTTATTGAAAGAAATTGATTGATTTGATGTTATAAATGTCATGTTGTGTATTGCATTTCAGATGAAAGAATAAGCTCTATAAAACTTTAAACAATAATGCCAAAAACCCAAGTTTGAGATTTTTTAAATTTTGGAATGAGTACCCGTGCAATACATTATCATTAGTACTCTCAGAAAAAAATTCAAAATGAAAATTGTAATCCAAATAATTCAGTTGAATAATTCTATTAATACTATTTTGTTATTCAAATTAATCTGTTTCAGTCTATAAAGTTCCAGGCTTTACTCTCATTCAAAAAAATTATAACCAGAAAACTAATTAATTCCTAAAAGATTAGAAATAAAATGAATTTTCTTGATAGTTTTGAAAAATATAATATGTTTGCAAATCATAAAGGAATATGTCTTTTTCGAAGCAACTTGCACAACATTTTATTATACTTATATATGTATGTATATTTTAAAAACTTCTTCTGATTTGAATATTTTTAGCGCTTTATTATCTCCAGTTATGGTACAAAAACTTTCTAAAAGAATTTACTTTGTTAGATTAAGAATTTGCTTAGATGGAACTTAATTCTTATATATATATATATATATATATATATATATATATATATATATATATATATATATATATATATATATATATATATATGTATATATATATATATATATATATATATATATATATATATATATATATATATATATATATATATATATATATATATATATATATATATATATATATATATATATATATATATATATATATATATGTAATAGCCTTTTTTAAGTTCTAAACAATTTTACACTTTAACTAAAATATTCAATTAAGCGTAGCCAATTGAAAGTTTTCAATATTTGATTTGCTCTTTCCACTCAAATCTTTCTTCATTAGTCACCACTTCAATGAAACGAAACAAGTTTTAATGAATTGATTTCATTCAAATACATTTAATGCTCTCTAATTCTTGAATAAAATTCATTTAAAAACCGTTTAATGTGTTAATAAACCTGCACGCAATAATAGAAAACTAATGTACTAAATCGAGTAGAAATTTATACTTATTTTCTTTCATTTGTATAGCTTCTAAGACGAAATGCAGTTCTCTCTCCCTATAAAAGTACAGGAATTCTTAAGAAAAAAGTATGCTAATGATGCTTCAATATTTTATTCATAATCCTGAAAATATCTTTTCTAATGCTTGGATTGATTTAAGAGTTACTTGGCGGGTTTTTCTAAAAATATTTATGATCCTTTCGAATAAAAGAGATGCTTAAGTAGAAAGGATCATTTGCATCGATTTAACCAAATTTTCATTTCGTTCACTGTATGAAAACCATTTTTCATCACGTGTTACGAATTGAAACAATAAAATAAAAGAATTTATCTGGAGCATTCAAGACTATAATTAGTTTGGTATGATCAACTATTTCAATTTTATTTTTACAATTTATCCAAAATTTCGTAAATTATAATAAATTAATGAATAATACGACTGTTTTTTTCCAGGTTTAATCGATACCAAAATTTTATACATCAATTGACTTTTAAAGCAAATTATTTTTTGAAATTATTTCGTAAATGTCTGATTTCTAGAAGTATATTTTAAAATACGCATTTCTTTCTATTACTCAAATTTATACACTCTAAAATGCTTTAAATGTAAATTAATTTAACAGTGAAAACACTTTCGAAATTTTAATTTCAAATAATAAAAATAGAACTGATGTTTAGTTAAGAAAACATTGCCTTACCTATTTTATGTGAAATAGTTAATCATTAAGAAATATTCATATAATTATTAAAGACATATTGAAAATATTTTTGTTTAATTATAATCAAAAATCTAATTATTTAAATTAAACTACGCAAATATATTTTCAGTTTTTAACAATTTAACTGCTTTTATGATTATTGAAATTTTTTGTTCTTTGTCATGACATTGAAATTTTAAAATGTCTCGTTTTTAAATGCCATTGAATTAAAGGCAAAATAATTTTTTTTAAAAAATAATTCCTCAAATGGCTTTTTCTTGAAGTACTGAAATAGCTGTGTTTAATTTGTTTCTATAAATTAAGAAATCATAAATTAAAAAAATGTTTCTATAAATTAAAATAGATGAGTTGTAAAGCTTTCTTTTCTGACAAAAATTATAAATTATTATTATTTTGTATTGAACTTTATCATTTAAGCAATATTTAAAATGTTTCACTTTTGTATACAAATTATATTAACTTATTCTACATTTTTGTATCCTTAAGAAAAAAATGTCATCATTATTTTATGCGGAAATACAGGTATGTTTAATGAGTTATGTCTTAAAAAATTAAAATAAGTAAATTTAAAATATGCTTTTAACAAATTTTTACTTTAGCAACAATTTGATGTTACCAGATAATGCAAAAAAATAATAATCAGTATTTTTGGTATGCTTGGAATTTTTAATTATTAACCATAACCAAACTAAAAACGTATGTCAAACACCGAGTAATGAATTAAATTTTAATACTTATTTTGCTAATTTTTTGAAAAAAAATTACATTTAATAGTAATACATTATTTAAAATGTATAATAATACTGAAGGAGTTTTAGCAAACTGCTTAGTTTAGCTTCAATGCATTTTGTGATAAATAATTAACTCTAAGAAAATATATAAATTTTAAATTTATTTGTAAGCAATTTTTTAACTAATTTAATAAAGCATGAATAACAATAGTCAACCATTATACAATAGGTAAATTGTCGGATTTAACAATTCGAAAAACCAATACTCGATGTATTTTTAAATCATTCTAGAAGATTCTCGAAAGTTTCAATCAAGAAAAACAAAAATAAGAAATTTGATATGAGAATTATTTTTTATATTTAATTAAACCTTAACAAATTAAAATGAATTTAAATGAATATAAAACTAGAAATGAATTAAAATCGTATTTGCATACATTAAATTCTTATTCACCAATGAATTAACGCATTTGTTTTCATTCAATATGTATTACTATGTAATTCTTTATGCAATTCTTTTGTTGATTCTTATTTAAATGAGGATAGACATTGCTTTATTTTGATAAAGGATGTTAAGTTGAACGATATGTTTTTAACGCATAGTTTAACTATTTTTCTCTAAAAAAAATTTTTAATCACTTTAAGTCATTTTTTATATTTTTTCTGATAGCTTAGATTGATGTTTTCAAAAGGTTTTAATGTATTTTATTGTGTGTGTGAAATCATATATATTTAAAACGGCATATAATGCAATCATTTGATGACTAGTAATTCCATATATAATGATTATTTAATTTTCAAGCACTGTCTCATATGGCATTACTCTAATCAATGATACGTTTTATGCTATACTAGTAGCTATAAATTCAGTTAATTAATTTATTACCTGACTTAAATGTTTTATTTAAAGTTCTTCGCGATGAGTAGCTTTGAATTAAATATTTAATTTACTTTGGATAAATCATTTAAGGAATAATATTTCATTAACTAAAACTTTTATGATTCTTCAAGAAATATCTGTGCTTCAAATCAAGGGAAATTCTAATATATTTATAATAGCTAAAACTTTCGTTTGAAATATCAAAATGTATTTTATCAAAACACTAGTAAAAAAGTCACTATAAGGAACATATTGCTATCCGAATACTGGTTCTTAAGTTGTAAGCACAGTACAATATATAAATTTAAAAATGAAATTTATATTAACTTTTACTATAAGTTAATAAAACAATAAATTTAAATGAAAATCATCTAAAATGTGAATCAAATGCTTTCACTGACAGAAATTAATAATAATTAAATTTTTGAAAATTGCATTTTGTGTCATTTTTTTATTTATCACGATGGAACTCATACTTTGGCTTTTGGAAATTATTGAAGGCGGATATCAGAAAATTTTCTTTGAGAAATACTCCATCCTAAATGAACTGGAAAATGCCTATTTTATCTTTATATTCTTATTTTTTTCCTTCTTTTATCCTTTCAAATGCTTACGTCATTCTCCGCAAGTTTACATTTGCACTGTAGAAATTGCATGCTTATATATATTCATTAAAACCAAGAAAATAGATCTCAAATTTCAAACTTTTAATTAAAAGTTGACAGAGATTTTGATTACAAATAATAAATCTTAAGATAGAGAATAAAAACGAGTACATAAAAATAAATAAATAATCATTAAAAATGTAATTGAGAAGCAATTTAAAAATCTGTAAAATCTTATTTTAGAGTTATAATTAATTTAACAAAAATCCCTGTCATACTTTTTAGTAAACAGTTAAAAAGCATCATATAGTTATATATGCTTTTAATAAATATTTATTCACTAAAAGCATTATATAAATATATATTATGTTAATATATGATATATGTGCACATAATATCATAGCATATAATTTATTTGCATATAAAATAATAATGCTTTTATTAAATATAGATAAAAAGCATTATATAAAATATTTAAAAAGCACAAAAACATATTGCTTTCTGTATTTTTACAATTAACTGGCAATTCAATGTACCTTAAGCTTGCATTAAATAATACATAACATTTTGTTATAGTTAAAAATAAGTTTATTACGATATAATGGAAAAAAATATTGAATAGCTTTTTATATGAGAGTAATTTTATTATTATTATTATTAATATTTCAGTAATTCAACAAAATTAATTATTATTAATTACGAAATAATCATTTATTTATGAATAATTTTTTATGAACTAATGATATTAAATAAATTTTAACAACTGTATCAGAGGAAATAAATTGTAAAAACGTATACCATGGTAATAATTATACATATAAATTATAAAGTATAATATTTTTTCCTAGAACCATAAATGCACATTATTATTCAACAATAAACATTCATTGTTCTAATATAGGTCTTAATTAAGACTAGCTACGAATTTTACAAAACAGGAATTTTTTTACTTTAATAGGAAATACATTTTAAAAACTATATTTCAATTCATCTGCTTTTATAAGTAATTTATTTACATAAATTAATTTTCAGCAACAAAAATGATTTTCTAATGTTGATAATAACTTTCAATTTCTCACTGAAGATTTTCCTTTTTTTAATAAATGTTATAAAAGGAATTAGAAATGTTTACAATTAATCATTTCAAAATTATTTTAAAATTACTATCCGCTTTAATTATTTAATTCTTGCAAGTGCTTTGTATAATAAACATTTTATATTATGAAATATTTTTCTTGACGGGCTATTTAAATTTTCAGTTATTATTTAATTTTCTAGAGTCATTTGGTGCAATTTAAAATTTTTGTATTCAATCGCAGATTATACTTCATGAAAGTTGATAAAAAAAATTCGTAAAATTTTATATTTCTATGCAGCACTGTTGTTATAATTTTATTGATTTTAGTAGGAATTCCAAATACGAAATTAGTTACCAATTTTAAATTAGTTTGAATAAACTGCTTTTAAATTTTAAGAGTACGCAACCACTGCGTAGTTATTATGATAAAAAGAGATAATGAATTGTATTGAAATCTTTCACCAGCAATGGTACTGCGTATAAGTTGTTTTACAACAGTTTATGCTTAAAAATGTAAAATAGAATTCCTTAAATATTTTTTGCACATATAAATGTAAGGAACAATAAACTTTTACTAACTTATTTAACCGTTCTCATAATAAATTCTTCAATGATGGTGCATGTAATTAATCATCAAAAGGTAATACTACACTTAAAATAAAAAAGAAACAATTACTGATTGGGACTTACCTGCAACTGTCCACCCTCTATTGGCGTCGGAAAATCCCTTGATATCAGTCCTATGGTTTTTCTCAGCACCTCACATTAACTGTTAATCCAGGAACACCTTTAATAACTGCATTTCCTTCTAAAAGGATAGTTTGTAAGAGAAGAGCAGTTTCCTAAAAACCTCCTCTTGATATGGTTGTAGAAGTTTCTAACAATACCTTTGCCATGTTTTGGTATCGAAATTTTAAACTATTTTCCAATTGTTAAGCTCTTTTAAATGAATTGCGTTTTTCAATCAATCTGTTATTTATACAAAATACATGTATCCCCCAAAGCGAATAAGTTGAACTTCTAAGGCAATATGAATGCAATCTTCGATTTCTAAAGCTACTATTTGTATTAAAACTATAAATACTTATATATAATAATTAGATAAACTATTTTTATATATATAATATAGTACTTCACTAAATCTAGAGTTTGATATGCATATATTCCAAATATAGCATCAAAAATGTCTTATTCAATAACTTCTCTCCTATGTTCCTCAAGATTTCAAAATAAATCGAAATTTCAGTACTTATATTTTTTAAACACTATAGTATTAGTTTACATATTAAATTCTTTATTTAACTCTAGACTCCTAAAAAATAACTTTTCTGATTCTATTAAATCTTCATGTTTACACAACATAAGCTTCCTCTAAATTTTGATCAAGAATTAGTTACTCCAGAAAATTTAAAACTATTTATATATTCTTTGAAGAGTAAAAGTAAAAATTTATTTTGATTTATCTGAAATCCTCTAGTAACCTAGTTTGCTTAAAAAGTGGCACAACAACGCACTAGCACTCCTTAATGAAACTAATTGAATTCGTTTCCCTGAATAGCATTTTAAAGGAAGGGTATAGTTTACAAAACCGGAAGTAATTTCCTTTCAATTTGTATTTCAAGAAGCAGCACGACTGTCGCCGAACAGTTCGGAAATTACAAACATCAAGAATCCAATGTTTTCAGCTGCACTTATCAGGAATTCGATTTCAGCTTCAGATATAAGCATTTTCATGACTTCTTTGACAGTTGCAATTAAGAAGCTGTTTGTCAGAACATCGTAAGAAAGAACTGTTCAAAACAGTGCTGGAGAAGAAGATACTAAAGAAGTAAAAAAGAGAAAATTTACGTTTAAAAATGTGTCTCAAGTAAAGTTTTGATTATAGATAATTGAGTTGATTAATTATAAAGATTTTAAAAATGCAAAATATTAATGTAATAAAAAATATTGCTACAAAGCCGCTACATTTACCTAACTAAATTATTAAGAGGGCAGTTGAAATCTTGCAAAACGAAAGTTAGAAAAATATTTAATATCCTTTTAAGACAAATTGAAAGCTTCTCTTAAAGAATTACCAATTACTTAATTAATTTTTTCTCATACGGCTCTGATTTAGCAATTCACATTAATCAGAGTTTTTTTTATAAATAAAATTTTTTAAAGTATTTTCTAATAGTTTAATAATATATTCTGCATTTGAAACTCGAATAATTTTTTAACTTTTTACATATTACTAAGCCTTGCTAAAGATCCAAAAGAACTTGTTCAAAAACCAATGACAGTCTATATAATCACAAAAACTTTTCTCAGTTGCTAATAAATATTTAAAATTATCACAGGATGCTTATGAATATTTCTTTGCTGAATGCTTATCCCAAAAACAGAAGCGGGAGAAAAAAATAGGTTCCGCCCGCGAACAAGTGACATGGATAACCGCCTGTTATGCGTACCTACAAATCCGCGTTGTCTACATAAAACTACTTCGCTACCGTGGCTTAACGCCCTGCTCAAACGAACCGCTACTTCTGAGCGCCCCTTCTCCAGATAGCTTGGGGCGCCGCCCGCTGAGCGATGACGTCACTAGACGAAGGGGAGTGTGGGAAAGGTAAAAATCCACAGCGCCGCTTATTGTCACACACAGCTCCGAAAATACAAGAAACTAAAGTAAGTTAGTGGGGTAAAAAGACGTTTGGATGACGTCGATATGCAATATAAACAAAACAGGAGAATATTTCTATTTTCACTGCCTTATCCGCACTCTAATATGAGATTATTAGTCCATTTCTTAAATTTGTGGTGGTCATTGACCTTTAAAATAGGAGATGCCGACGCATTTAAGAAAACATATTTCTATCATTGTAAAAGTTCTTCTAGTCTCTGATTACAAGAACTATTAAAATAATAATCCGATTTACTATTGTATTAAGGGAACATATCTCGGGCTGTCTGTTTCTGCTGACGGAAGCCATGAGCACAAATAATCAACATGCAATGTAAAACCATATTCGAGTGGCGAGGTCGATGTATGAGCTGGCTCTTTCTCTTCTCTATTCTTCTTTACTACACCACTGAAACCGAAGGGAGATTACTCTCTCAGCATATTCTTCGGCAGAATCCAGTCCGGAGCCTGTTGCTTTCCAGCAGCATAAATAATATTTTTAATACTTAGCTGAAGCCCACCCAATATTTTAAAATATATTTAAATTCCTATACTGGATAAATTATTTAAAATGACTAAAGCAGCGCAAATCAGTGAACCAATTCATTGTTTAAAATTAGGGTCGAATTAGGTCGGTAGTCGGCGCTCTAGCTGGCAATCTCTTTTCCCCATATTGCTAACATTCTCAAAAACATTAAGCATAAGACGGTTCTGTCAACATTATAGTTTTTGTCAGTATCTGACAGGAAGACCTTACAGCCACGAGAATAAAGTTTTTTTCCCCTACTTGTTACCGTTGTCTCATTTGAGTTTTACTCTTTAAAGTTTTTCTTTCTATATTTTTAGATTTTATTTCATTTCATTAATGTTACGTATTAAATATTTGCTGTTCTTTTTTTAAATAAAAGAAATTTTTTCACGCTTTAAATTTATTGAATGTAATGAATTTCACGTGGGCTATCATGGAAAACAGAATAAGTTTAGGTTGTTAATATCAATATCAAAATGTTGTTATGAATGACAAATAAGTTTTGTTATTGCAATTTATACAGTTGTGTGTGCTATATATTTGTAAGACAACTAAATATGTTTATTTTAAGCTTAGAAATTAAAATATAATTGTAATTTAAAATTTTCTGAACGTTATTATTACCATTCTTTATTTTTTATGCTAATATACAAAAGATGTGAAATTTTTTTAATTCCATTAAACTCAAAAATAATAGTTTGCTGATTTTACAAATTAAAAAACAATGTTTATAAAAGAAAGTTGAGAAAAATATTTTTTATTGCACTTACATAATTTTGGTTATGCAAATGCAATAAAAAATATGCAAAAAATTCAAAATATTGTATTTCAATATTTTTTAAGAAAGAAATATCAAATTTAAAAAAATAACAATAAGTTCCTGTATTATTTAAAGCAGAATAATGGGATCAAACATTCTAGAGAATATTCTTTTTAATCCTATCAAACATTACAGTTATTCAAAAAATGCATGTGATATTGATTATTTAAAATAGTAAACTTATATTTGAAATTTAAATCTCGCCTCGTTTCCATTTACACCTAAGATAACCAGTGACTTTTAAACCAGTTTCTAAAATCTTAGGTATATAGTTACCAGCACAGGCAAGCATTTATTAACCTTGGTTAGCCCTTTGGCTTTTCTATCAACTGTTTTTAGGTTCAAATCAAGATATAGCTGTAGATGTTGTCATGATTCGGACTTGATTTCAAATGGTAGGTCTGGTCGATTAAGTCCTCATGTGCAAAACAAAAATGATCGAGAAATGATAAACAAGCTACCATAACATACATTTGCTCTCGGGAAGGAAATTGTACTTTATTTCTGGTATATTGCATTCACGAGAAGTTATTGAACAGTAGGCTAAAGTGCTAACCTTTCGGTGGCCAGCTTGGCATTGAAAAGGAAAACCACCATTTTTAGCATGAAAAAAACCACAACCACTTTTAATTTGTTAGAAAACTTATTTACTTAAAATTTTCATTATAATAACAAACGATAAATAAAAAATATAATGCTAAAAAAGAATTTTCCTTAAATATTTTTCACAGCAATTAAGCACAACTAATAAAATATATTAAATTTTAGCAATACATGAGTGTCCAGGAAACATTATTTACCTAAATTTGATAATTTAAAAAATGAACAATTTACCAAACTGATTTTAAATAACTTGAAAAAGTTTATTTAAAATTTAAGAATAACAGCAAACGATGAATAAAAGTAATGTTGTGCGAAAAGAAAGGATTCTCTTCAAAATTTTTTGTCGCAGTTTCATATTGCCATTAAAATGTTTGTAAACTGAAAATTTTCTGTACCGTAGTTTAATATGACACACATGTATATAACTTGCGAAAACATTAGTTACATGAATTACAAAATTTGAAAGAATTGAAAACTTCCGCAGCAGTAATTTTTAATACGTTAAAAAAATTATTTCATTAGAGTTTTAATGTTGACAGTGAACCACTAATAAAAATTAGTGTAAAATTCTCTAATTTTATTCATTAAATATTCTTGGAATTTTGTCACAGCAATTAGATTTCAGCAAAACATTGTTTATACAGATTACATACATCCTTAGAAAAATGCTTGAAAAATTTAAAAGGAAAAAATAGTATGAAACATAAAATTTAACTTACAGTGCTTAGATTTTAATTTGAAAAGTTAACATGCATGATAAACTGCCAAAAAACTTTTTTTAAAGTAAGCGTTAGTTAAAAACATATCTTTTTAATGAAACCAACTAATCTTTATTTATACATCATGAAAAATAGTCTTCATACTAAATCTTTCAAAATTCATTCCTTATGTTAAACTTTATTTAAAGAAAAATACTTATGAAACCACAAGTTCCAGTATTTCTTTAATTTTAATTTTTTTATTTGATTTTCTATCAAAGCTTAGAACTGAAAGAAAATATTTTATATAGTGTGACAAAACCCACTTCAAGATTTTGACAACTTTGAGTGGAAAAATCGTTTATAAAATAGAGGTTCTCTTTTATAAAAAAAAAAAGCAGTTTAACATAAGAACGTGATGAATGACAATAATCTGCTTGAAAAACATTTGAAAGTATATCATCGAATTTTCGATATCACATTTTCGGCTAGACCGGTTAAAAAGATCCTTTTTAATGATGGATGGCTTTTTCAGTCGTACTCTGGGTGATTGAATGTCCCATTGTGGAAAACTATTTATTTACTTTCACTGTGTACTCTGTATTTTGATTGAATCTTGAGGAGAAGAAAAAATTCTCTTTATCCCTAGGAATACAATTAACTGACCTGAAAAACTGTATTCTTCTATCTAAAAAGAGTTACTTAACTAATTTATGTGAAACAAGCAATTCGATTTGTGCGTTAAGAATCAATGAGAGTCTTTTAAATAGTTCTTAATTTAAAATAATATTTTATTGCCATTAGTTTGCTAATAAAATAGGTTGAGTGAATTTGAAAACAAGTAAATTTTTTTCTATATCGTAGAATAAAATTTATATAGACCAAAACCATTTTATTCCTTTATATATAATAAAAATTTATTATGATTATAATAACCAATATAAGACTAAGGAATGCTAAGAACTCATAGAGAATCAGATGAATATTTTTTAATTAGAATTTTAGTTTATTGTAAATAATTTATAAAATAAGATAATTCGGTTGAATGTGAAAATAAATGGACAACTTACTTGTAGCTAAAAGTAACAGTAGAAGATTTCAATGTGAAGGGGGGTTACTTCAATGTAAAAAGGATTTTTATAAAGTAATATAAAACTTGACAAGTTATTAATAATTTAATAAATATTATTTTTTAATTTAAACTATTATTACATATGGCTATATGGCTTTATTGCAAAACTCAGTTCAAAATGCAAAACTTCTCAAACAGATTAGCATATATAATAAAAAGAACAAACATTTAAAGTAATAATCACAGAGCAAAATAACATGAGGACCAAAGTAAAAATTTGACAAATAAAAGAACACAAGAGACTTAGTTTTAAAAGCAGCTCATGAAAGTTCTGGCATTCCACCACAATTTGTTTATCTCATAATGTTTTTTTGAAAATTTATCTAATTTTGGGCATGCAGGAAGATGTTCTACATTCACAGTTCCCAAGTTACAAAATTGGCATACACTGTATGAAAGGATTCCCATGTTATTTAAATGTTTTGCCTGTTAAAGTTGGCATAACTTTCGAAATTTGACACGGCCTCTTCATGATACTTTTTGGCAAAACTTTCTCCAAGTGCCTTGAATGTTAGCTCAGGGTTTCGGTCACAGTTAAAAGTGTCCATTACTTTCTGAAAAATATGCTTTTTAAGTGACTCTGGAGGAAGGGCTTCGGAGTCCTGTGGCTCAAGTGTTCCTCTTTTAGCACGTGAATCTGCCATTTCCTTCCCGATGATACCCACTTGATCCATTAAAAAACGATTGTTTTGTTGTATAAATAAAGATCGAGATTCATCTTTTCTGTGATAATTCAAATTATCAATGTCACTACTTATGGCTACTGCCTGGAGGGCTGCTTTAGAATCAATTGAGCCTTTGAGATTGAGAGATAGTATGTCTGCATCAAAACTCAACATGCAGTACCCCAGAGAAATATATTGGGACATAATATAAACCAAACCTAATGTTGTCTTTTATTTTGGAACCCCTCTCAGTATAAACTCTTATCCGTTCTGGTTCAGGCTATTGTTCTTCACGTAATGTGTAAAGGGTTTTGTATTTTACATAATGTGTTTGCCTTTAGCATTGTATCAGGAATGTCTTTCTTTCTCAATTCATTAAGATCTACTTGGTATTTAACTAGCACTAGTTGTGAAATTCTTGGACCGTCACGTTGTTTCACAGCTGCTGAAGCATTTGCCAAGAATGTTTCCATTAATCAAGATCCGAAGCTAAAGGTTGGTGAAGACGAAAATTAAAGTAATATTTTTATATTTAATTTCAATATAAATAAAGAAAACTCGATTGAATTGGAGAAGAATAAAATTTCTTTCATAACAAAATTGTATCCTTAAAATAATTCATATATTTTTTTCCTTATAAACATATATATATATATATATATATATATATATATATATATATATATATATATATATATATATATATATATATATATATATATATATATATATATATATATATATATATATATATATATTTTTACATCTAATAAATAATATTTACAGGGTGATTATAAAAAAACTTTGCCAACATCTGCACTTCTAGCGTCCATTCTATTTAACCGATCAAGATGATATTTCAAATTTATTTCTTTTGAGATATGCGCTCGAGATTCTGTGAATGGCAACACAGTGGTCCTCGCGGTTACAGTTATAGTGACAGAAACTCGAAATTTTCGAATGGCAACGTCTACTTTTTACTATCGCAAAATGTTCAGCACATGCGAAAACCCTAAATAGCGTTGAAATGGTACCGATATGTCTAAAAACGGACGTGTTCTGCAAACACAAAAAAGAGTTCTGAAAACCGGCCAATAAAACACGATCTGGGCGCACGCAATAAATTTGCATGTGACAGAGTCAAGAAACCAATCACAGAACGCCGGTCGCCAGATATTCAGCGTAGGAAACCTATAAAATACCAAGCGGGTATGCGAAGTCGTCATTCGGGAACTCGCACATGCCGACGATATGAGTCTTCCTAGGAAAGTTCGCGGTGAATTGATCAAACTCTATTACCAAAATGGGATGAACGCTGCGGAAGCCTTGCGTGTGTATCGCCGCAATCATCGACAACGACGCGGCCCATGTACTCTGCAAGCTCTGCGTGACTTAGTGCGGAAATTCGAAGATACAGGCTACACCTGTGACAAACAGCGCTCCGGACGGCCAACTGTTTCTGAGGACGTTGTCATGGAAGTGCACCATACAGTGACTGCAGGACACACAGAAACCGCAAGAGGCATAGCGCGCGTGTTGGATATTCCGAACTCAACGGTCCGCAAGCTCTTGCGCTCGGTACTTCACATGTTTCTCTATCGGTTCCAGCGCGTCCAGATGTTGGAGCCGCGTGATCCACAACAACGTCTGGACTTCGCAAATGCATTTTTGTTACGATATGATGCGGATAACGACTGGCCACTTCGCATACTAAGGACGGACGAGGCGCATTTCACCTTAAATGGCAGCATTAACACAAAGAATTGTGTACACTGGGGAGAGACGAATCCTCATGCTGTGGCGCCAGTACCATTATTTGACGCCAAAGTGACTGCGTGGTGCGGCATTGCAGCTACATTTGTTCTGGGCCCGTTCTTCTTTGAGGAAACGACCCCGACTGGCCCTGCAACATGTTCTGTAACGGGCCCTCGGTATGCAGCCATGCTGAAAAATTATGTCTTACCGGAGTTGCGTCGGCTGAATGCACTCAATGACATTGTTTGGATGCAAGATGGCGCACCTCCACATATAGCGAGGTCAGTTAAAAGGCTCCTGGATCAGCATTTTGGAGATCGCATCATCTCACGCTATTATCCTTTTCCTTGGCCTGCGCGATCCCCAGATCTGACGCCTATGGATTTCTGGTTTTGGGGTTATCTCAAATCCAGAGTTTATCTGTGCAATCCTCAAACATTGTCGGACTTAAAGGATTCTATACGGCGTGAGATTGGAAACATCCCTCGTGCCATGTTGCGTGCAGCGACATTGTCCACCGTCTCCCGCATGCAATGCGTAATTGTCTGTGATGGCACTCATGTGGAAAATGTTTGAAATTAATAAAGATTTTTTTCTCTATGTGTTCTCATCATTGAGCTGTGTCTTGTCTCTGTCGTATGCATTATTCCTCCGTGCGCCTTGAAGAACTGTTTGTATGTGTATAACACGTCGGTTTTCGGACATATCGGTACCGTTTCAACGCTATTTAGGGTTTTCGCATGTGCTGAACATTTTGCGATGGTAAAAAGTAGGCGTTGCCATTCGAAAATTTCGAGTTTCTGTCACTATAACTGTAACTGCGAGGGCCACTGTGTTGCCATTCACAAAATCTCGAGCGCATATCTCAAAAGAACTTTATTTGAAGTATCATCTTGATCGGTTAAATAGAATGGACGCTAGAAGTGCAGATGTTGGAAAAGTTTTTTTATAATCATTCTGTATATATAAATAATTATTAAGAGCTTAGTAAATATTTTGTATTCTAATATTATATTTAATTTGATTATAAAATAATAAAAATCTGATTAAATTATACAAAAATAAAATTTCAATGTATCTTTAAAATATTTCATGTAATTTATTCCTTGTGTATAATGCTATAGAAAAAAAATAAAAATGCAGTAAAATAAATTATAAAATTTAATAAAAATTTCTTTTAATTTAGCGTAATATTAGAGTTTCGTAATAAATTAAGATAATCAGCATTTCTTTAAACTGCATTCAATCGGTTATAATGAAGTAGAACTTTGCTGATTATTATGACCTCGAGTAAAGAGCTTCTTGTTAGTTATGCAAATGAATTCCAATTTATGCCTTAATTCATTCTTCAAAATCATTGCAAAACTTTACTAATAAAATCAACTTTATTGTCTTTGCAACTATATGCAAATTTTAGTTAAAAGGATGCAAAAAAATTTATTTTTTTAATATAAAAGATTTGTCTTATCAAATATGGCTTTCAAGAGGATTATGATTTTTCTGTTCCTAATAGTAATTAAATGAAAATCAATTTCGAATGCTTTTACAGTACAAAATCATTAATTCCATATGAAATAGATTAAATCTACAACTGACCCATTTTATAACCTATTACAAGGCAGAAATATATTGAATTACAATAATTAAATTTAATAAAACTGTCTATAATTCGACAGAACTTTTTTCGAATTGAAAAATAGTGCAACAACTCCTTTATTATAAAAAATACTTGCTATTATTAAATACGTAGAAACTAAGAACCAATTATTACATTATTTTTAATAAAAATTATTTTTAAAATGTCTTTCGTAATTTTTGGAATTTATTTAACAGAATGTACATTTTTAAAAGCAATGCTTAAAAACAATTAAATAATATTCAGTTTTTAAAAGAATAAGTTTTTAGACAAAATGGAATCTCATTGCTATAAAGCATAATCTTGATAAAGATTATGCTTTTTAGCGATGAGATTTCATTTTGTCTAAAAAATAATTCGTTTAAAAACTGAATATTATTTTCTTAGATTTTTATTATTTTTCTTAGATTTATTATCACTATCATCACCATAATTTTTTAAGAAGTCATAATCACTTTTTCAAAACAATTCTCTAATTCATTGTTATATTTTCTTCAAGTTATTTTGATTTATAAATCCTTTTGCTCCATTCTCTGTTAAATTTAAGCATACCTTAAATCACTGTCATATTTTTAATCATAGTTCTGTAGTTCACTATTAAATTCTTTATCACAAATCTTTGACTTCTTTTCTCTAAGAATATGAGATAATCCCGGTGCAAGAATTTCTTTAGTGATTTCTTTACCTTTTACATAAAATTCTGCAGTAGTTATCATATAATTAAAAAAGTAATGGACTCTGAATAAAGTAAAAAAAGTATAATAAAATTACTCTCACGTGTTAAGGAATTCACATTATTTTAAGGGCCGTGGTAGCCTACTGGTTAGAGCATCGGCCTTCCATCCGAAAGGGCAGGATTCGATTCCCAATGCCGCCAATGACCCACCGAGTACATGTGATATACGTGCTCGTTAAATCTGTGGAATCAAAAGTCAAAGCGGCTGGTATTTGAGCAATAACCATAGGTGTAATGATTTGGATAAAAATCCCTCTCCCCCGCCTTTAGATCAATATCAAAATTGAGGGAGTTTAACCTTTGGTTGTGCCATCTATCGGAGGAATTAAGAGCAAAGTCGTACTTTTGCCTTCGTGGTGCTCTAGTTAAACGAAAGATTGACTCTAGTTAAAGAAACTACTGACTTAAATTCGCGTAGCCAACAGCGTAACGAACTTGGTTTGTCCAAGTATCATATAAGTAACAACAGCAACACATTATTTTAGGTGTCCACTCTTTAAAATCGTATTTGGAAATTCTACATTACTATACTCAATACTATTCAGACTTTTTCATTATAAATATGAAAATTTCATTAATATTTTTTGAAGCAAGTAATTTGCTGACATATTTGTGATTTTCAATCAATCTATGTTTCAGGTGTGCCTTTCTGAAATTGATTCCATTTTTCATATGTAAAAATAAAATATCATGAATTTTAGGAAACATTATTAAGAACATTTATTTAGTTGTAATTTTGTTATCACATGTTTCTCTGAACATCTGAACATTAGAAATGTGACAAACAGAAAGCATTTAACTAATTTAAGATATAATTTCGACACATTATTTAGTACATATAGAAAGACTTGTATGTTGAAATTATTCGGATGAATTTTAGGGTATAAGGTAAAGATAAATCTAAATAAAATTCCCAGAAATAATTTTCAACCTACATGCCTTATATAACTACTGGCATAATTTACTTTCTCAAATTTGTTGAAAATTATAGATTCTAGAAAAGACCATAGAAAAACTTTTTGAGTGTATACATTGTAGAACACGTATGAAAAAACTTCGATTTACTGCAGGTAATTTAGTTTAATCAACATTCCTTACTAAAGATTTATATTTTGATTGGGTTACCTACCAATCATGTTGCAGATGACATAGTTTGGCTTTCAAAATATGCGTAAGTAATTGTTATTTATTTTATTAGTTGAAAATGCATGGAACTTATAAAATGGTATAAAATAATCATAGATTTTGAAGATATGGCAGATTTTATTATGCTATTTTTGTAATTAGACATTTCAGCTAACATTTAGAAGCAATTCAGGAGATGAAATGATAGACTTTGTGTCATCTAGTATTCATTCATTTTTTTATTTGTTACAATTGGAAACGCAATGCGGCAATGAGTATTTAATAAAAACCATGTTAATCTCATTCTCACGCAATATTCTCCACACTCTGTTACGATAGAGAAAATGATTATGAATGCGATGCAATAGCGAAAATGATACCGAATTAAATATGATTTATTTTTAAAAATTGGGTCCATTCAACAAAATTTTACAATATAGGAAAACATTTAACTCATAAATAATGGAAAAAATTATAAGTTTCATTACAAGTAACACGATGGCGTGCATGGTATGTTCTCCCAGAATTATGCGACGTAGAATCTATTTGTGCTTTTTATGTCGATATGAGAGGCTGTTTGCAAGATATGACCAGTCAATCTCAGAAATGAGCAACAAGTGGGAATATTTCCTTCCAACAAAAGTGCATGAAATGAATTCCGAAGAAATGCAGGTGAATTGGCTAATTAAAGTCATGAAAGATGTCAGATGTCGTATAGATTTACACTTGAATGCTAATGGTTTCAATGAGTGATGACACCTTTAACAAAACTAAATGCCAAACTCTATTCTTTACAATATGTACTTTTTGAAAACTTCCGCTTCAATAATTCTTTAAAATAACTAAGTATTTAACTTCTCCTCATTGTGAGCATGCAGAATATATCCTCGAGTAGACACGAAATCAGAGGAAGAATAGTAGGCATCAAGGGGGTGGAAAACATGGCGGAGTAAACAGCAATAAGTCAGTAAAAATTGCGAAAGTAAGTGTGAAAAGAAAAAAGTTAAAAAAATTAATTTTTATTTACTTCTTTTTTGTCGTATACCCTTCTTCGGCATTTCTGCCATTAGTTGACAAATAACTGAATAAGGTCATGATGAAGCATTAAAAAAGTAAATTAGCATGCATCTATGATGTATTAAAATTTCATCCAACGGATATGTACTGATGATGTCAGTTGGAAAAAATGATCATAAAAAAAGATATTTGTTCGATATCAGATAAAACAAAGTAGAGGGCAGTAAAAATTTCAATTCAATTTAGACAAAAAGTAACTATTTATAAAAATTTCTTGTTTTTTAGATGAAGATCAAAGTAATATGATCAAACTTTTCGGATAAGCAGGCGTAACAATTTCATCAACAAATATCAATATATGAAAGAGGAGTATTATGTACATAAGTTATACTTATGAGTAGTCTGTTGTTATTGTTATTATTAATCCCAGATTGTGTCTAGCAAAACTAGGCAGTCTCCATAAATCCAAAGATATACAAAAAACCTAAAAGTAATAGAGGGTCCTGAAAGATCTCGTCCTTTTAAGATCCAAGCAAACTAAAATATGATTCAAGATCATCCTGTCAGCCCTACACCGATGGTCCTCAGGAGAGATTTTTTGTCCTTGCTGGGAAGTGATGACTCTGTTATGGCCATTCCTAAAGCGCGAGAAGGCCATTTGATATTCTCTAAGTAAAATCCGAAAAGACCCAAAAGTATTAAAATTTCTTCCAAAGTACCACAAGTGAACGGGAGTAATCCTTCCAAACCAGTTTAGTGCCATTTTTGTTAGACCTCGGTATACATGAGAGCCCTGCATGAACTCACCCCTTCCTCTGCAGCAGTCCTAGACAGGTAATTGGCCCTTTCATTTCCGTCGATCCCAACAATAGATTAGATCCGTTGAAAATGCATAGAGTGACCAGAAGAAAGCCGGAATAGAATATTTAAAATGTTCAGGCTCGTCTTGTTCCCTATCGCAGTCCAGTTTGATAGGTGTTGCATTGAAGCGCGACTGTCAATCAAAATCCAGACACTATGTAGCTGTCTCTCTATTTGATACGCATATTGGTAAACTCCTCCTGATAGCTATAAGCTCTGATTTAAAAACCAAACAAAATTCGAGATTCCTTATTTTAAATCCCACAGAACTTGTACAAATTGGAATGTTCGTTGCAGTGCCAGAATTTAATGTACGTTGGAAGTGTATAGATAAGTTTGAAGTCTTGAACAACGAGTGCACAAAGTGCAACATCCAAGAAGATGACATCAGCATAAATTTAGGAAGTTGCATCTACAATAAAAGAGAACGAAGTAATTCCAAACAGCGAAGTTAACGTAGGTCAACAACTCATGTTTACTCGTCGGAACTGTGCTGCTGAATCTTTTGATTTTGCCTGTCAACAAATAATTGTCGGAACATTTACTTATTTGTGTTTTTTATACTTATTCGCTTTTTAGTCTTACTCATATTCACAACGTTTTATAAGCACTTTCATGATAGTTCACTACTGAACGTTCGATATGTTTTTTGGTATTTTTTTTGTCTTCCCCTATTTGATGGCTACTATCCCCCTCTTAATATGATACTGCTTCAGTGTCTTATGTTTCTGTATTATAGTTTTATAGTTTAAATATAGAGTTTAAACAGTTTAAATTAACAAAAATGTCATACAGTTTAAACTGTTTAACTTACAGTTTAAATAGTTAATTGGTTATAATTAACTGTATTATGTGTTTTAAACATAAATTATCTTTACATTTTTATATGTAAATTGCAGAATTTTTTAAGGTATATTATATTGCATGGGAACTGTGCACGTATAGAAATCCAGTTTTAAAGATTCAAAATTCATGTAAAAATATGTATTATAATTTTTCTATTTTAGTTGATTCATGTAAGTTTAATAAAATTATTAACACTAAAACAATAATTTTCTTAACAAAATTCACTTTGCACTACACAATAACAAAAACAATTTCGTACAAAAATTTTCATTCTCTGCATAGTTTTAATCTAACATCCTTGAGAAATCAAGTATAGAAATTATTATTTTTATTTATTTATTTTTGAGTATGTGCATACATAAACTCAGTGTCTTATGTACTTCCATTTTTATAAGCAAATATATACTAAAAGTACTTAATAGTTGAGACAAAATTTAAAACATAGACTTTTATATAAAATTTACATTTTACTTCCAAATTTTTAATCTAGTTATTTTTTTCCTTAAAAAAGCACTCGCAAATAAAAACATGGGTTTAAGGATTCTTTTCCATTTCACAGGTATTTTTGTAATCCGAATTTGTCTTCTAGGTACGTCTAAGAACATACAGAGTAAAGACTGGAGTACATAGACAGGTATAAATCTAATTATTCATTCTTAATTAGATTGGGAAAGGTAATTAGGTCTACGGATTTCAGTTCCTGGCCCATTTTATCTCCTATCAACATTAGTTTTACGGTCATTTACTTCACATGAGAACGAATGCATTTTCAGCTTAGGGTTGCATATTAAATTACTCAAATCGACATTTTCCCATCAGATATGAACCGAAAAACTGTTGAACTGAAAACCGAAAGTATGCCGATCTCTCATCTACCAGTTTGGTAACTGTGATGATGGAATATGTCCATTACCAAAATTACCAAACAATATGTATATATTTGTTTCATTCAATAAACACATCGAGTTAAGAAATATTAATCAGAATAGTTGTGTAATAAAGTACTACAAACTCAAAAAACAACTGTCTGGTTAAATAAAAACAAACTTCCAAAAAACAGAAGGTGAAACTTGGTTCAAATTCGATGCAAATCTATATATTACTTTATTATTTTAAATTACCATCTCTGCGTTAATTGAGACAGTATTCTACCAACATCAAAGCACATTTTTGACTGCCCTGCCATTTTAAGATCTCTGACTCAGCTCGAAGAATCACCCCTCCTCGACATCGAAAAAGTCTATACTCCGAAGACATCAAAGAGATGGTGTTCTGAACACTCGTGGTCATCTATAGTTCGCCTTTTGGATACGACACAAACCAACTAATAATTATTTCTAATTCTAGATACAACAACAAATATTATATATGTCATAACATATTTTATATTCTGTGCAAGGCCTTGTATTCGATCCCTGGTACTTCCATTTTTTGTAAGCTGTTACTTTAAGATCTGTCTTATTATCAGAAGGTAGTGAGTTCGGACGCATACTTAACCATCCTGTTCACTAAAGGTGGCTGGGGTAAGTTAATCGAGTCGTATTCGCAATGTCCTCCAAGTAAAATAATACCTCTGGGAAACGCAGGTTAAGCATTAGTGCTTGTCCTTGTTCTAAATTAAAAATACCGCCCTCCAGCTGCTTCTAAGTGGTAAAGATCAATCATGAGTTAGGTATAGGCAAAAATGCCAGTTCTTTTATAGGACAGAAAATTATAATTCCGTTTGAAAAGTTTATTCGTTCGATTGTTTTATCAGATAAAAAATGGTTATTATATTTAAAGTTAAAAAAAGCAAAAAATGATAATTTTATGTCAGGTCTTTAGCTTATAAAATGGTGATTATTTTATATGTACACCTATACCTTACCTTTGGTTGTTTGAATCTTACGCTGAATCAAAATATATTGCTTAGGTCACGCTGTAAATTAATAACAAAAATGTTGAACGGTTTGTGTCCTTAATTTATAATGTGCCCTAAACATTAGATTTTGGCCTAAGCGATAGTTAAAATCGGAAAGGAATGGTTTTGTGTTCGATCCCATCCGCAGCTGAACAACGGGAGATAAGTTTAGAGTTCCTGGATGAACATCTGTCGAAATAGAGGTGCTTGTTGTTCCTTCTTACACCAAATGTAATTGGCCCACTATCTCTCAAAAAAGCACCCCGGCATGCTCTAATAATATAGTGAATGTTACAGAACTTTACATATGTTGACGGCTTTTAAGCATTTTAATATTAAATACTTTACTAAAAATGTCTTCTCTGCTTATAAAGTGTAATTATAAAATTTAGAGTCATTTATTTTAATTAAGGCAGTCCCTTTACATTATGAAGGCTTATTTTTATAAAACAATCCTCAAAATAACAAATATTTTTAAAAGAGAATATATTAATGTGGTTAAAATTTTAATTAGAAATTATTGTATTAAGGAAAAATAGTTTAAAAAATGGTCAATGTACAGAATTATTTCTTCTGTATAAAAGGATTGCTAATGAGACTCGACACAAGAATAACTTTAAAAAAATCTCATTAGGCAAGCAAACGAATTTGTTTTATTGAATAAAAATATAATTATGTCATTATTTTATGAATAGAATCTCTGGATCATAATTAAACTAACTTCCGTTTCTTTTTTTAGAAAACAAATGAGTTCTTTTTTCGGTAAGAAGTATTTTTCTCAACATTCTCCTTTAATACGCTAAAATTCATAAATGTATTCACATCTCTTTTTTCATAAGAATTTTTGTGAAAAAGGAATGTATGCAAAAGAGACTGTCCTAATACAGTTGAATAATTTGAGATTTATGTGGCATTTTAATATCCACTTAAACAAATCATTTGCAATATTTAGGGATATGGTATGCCATCTTTCAAAAATAGAAAATTACCATAATATTTATGTGAATTTTCATTTTTAAATCATTTATTTAAATATAAAAGATATAATAAGAGGTTCACGCATAGCATTAAAATAGGAAAGGCCTATATTACAGTAGAATCGTATTCCTCAAAATTAAAATAATGGGAATCAAAATTAAAAAGTTTTAAATCTCTATAAGTAAAATCGTTATTCCGATTTTTACAAAAATATTTGTCTGAGATTGAATTGAGAATAATTAAACTGAAAATAATGTAATATGTATTTATATACTAGGATATTGTCTTTGGTTGATTTTAAAAACAGGCAACGTTTTAATAGCAAATTTGGATAATAGTGCATTTAAAATTAATGTAAACTAAATTAAAACTATATTGACCTCAAATCACTGTAATATATTGTATAATTGCTCACAATAAAGTAATGGCAATGGAATTGCGATAGCTTCAAGGACATATTCATGTGAATTTTTAACCCCTACTTAAAATTGTCATCTTTGCAAACTGCTGGAGGTACATAACTGTTTACAGCATCAAAACGAACGCTTTTAGCATGCTCGATCTGTATGTTTCCTTTAAAAGATGATCGTATTTATTTCTTTTCTATTTCCATAAATGTTTAATTTTTTCCAACAAAATCGAAAGTATGTCCTATTTTTCTCAATACGTTCTGATGGGAAATGCATAAAAACACAAATGAAAGAAATCTCGAATTCAGCATTTCAAACTTCAGATAAGAGGAATTTTAAAACGTTCTACACTTCATTCGATTCATGTTTAGATGATCTGTCAAAAAACCTCATTTATCGAAAACTAAGAGGCTTGATTTAAAAATAATAATAATATATTTATAAAATCATGTGTTTGTCCTCATATATTGCTCTTGTTACTTATGACACCTGCACCAGCCAAGCTCGCTCTGCCAATGGCTAAGAGAATTTAAGTCAGTTGGGTGCGTCTTTCGTTTAACCAGAACACCACGAAGGTGAAAGTAAGACGCTGCTTTAAGAATTCTACGATAGATGGCAGCATCAGAGTATCCACAATTCCACAGGAATTTTGACAATGATCTGGAGGGGGAGGAAATTTTTTCCAAACCATTACAACCCTGATAACTGTTCAATGACCGACCACAGGACTTTCCATTCCACAGATTTAACAAGCACTTTGTTTACATTAGGAATCGAACCCCACCCTTCCTGAAGGAACTGATTCCCTAATACCTAGGCTACCACGACTCTTTCCCTCATATTTAATTAAATAAACATATTCTATTGAAAAATCTGTAGGCATTCAAAGAATCAGTTTCGAAATCTTTAGACGGAAATATAAATCACTTTTACTTTTATGATTATTTCCTTCTTTTGATTCAATTCATTTTTTATTTGATAGACTGTATACTTACGAAAACTTATAGAAAAAATTAAAAATTTAATATGTTTAAGAAAGAATTATAATTCAGAAATTTGTATGGGGGATTCATATTTGAAAAGTATAATTTGTAAAAAACTGTTTATAACGGAAATATTTTAGGCACATTTTTAATTTGAAAAGTTTTGCATCGAATTTATCCCACATGCATAGATTATTAAATATATATATATATATATATATATATATATATATATATATATATATGCAACAACCTAAATTTAGTTTTTACCATTTCTTGTTGAAGTTTCACTATTTAAGTATGTCGACTAGAAATTATTTGAGAGATGACACAAAATTCACGTGTGAGTAGTATTTGCACTGAAAAGCAAATTATTTAAAATTCAACACGGAAAGCATTTTATTCATCAATTTCAGAAAAAAGAATTCTAATTTAGCAGATGAACATTAGTCAATGAAGATTGCAGAACCCGTGCTGTTAATAATTGCATTGCAAAATTAGTAGATTGAAGTAGATGTAGATTGGTGTAATATTAACATCCCCTCTTAAATAGATTGCAAAATCACTTTTAGCAGCTATACAGGCTGATGCATGATGGTGAAATTTGTCTCTTTAGCTATCGATGCTCTTATGTTGGGAATTCTGACATAAATATGTTAATTTATTTACTATTTTAAGAAAGTTTGAAATTGTTTTTATTTCACCATCAATATTTCCATGTCAGTATTCAGAAACTGGTATCAACTGCCCAAACAGAAGTTGAGGCTTGAGTATTCTGTGCTTTGATACCTCAAGATGAAAATCAGCCAGAAAATGGTGCTAAGCAAATATCAGACTGTTGAAATCAATACGACTCTTTTTTAAGTACTTGTTTTTTTTTTTTTTTTTTTTGTTTACGTACGATTCCAAAAGTCTTAAGACATTACACTGGGGCAGTTTTTTTCACATTGTATGATCTACTGATGTTAATTGTTTGTCAAATGCACCCAATGGCAATGTTGTTCTTGCAGATATGCCATCTGAGATAGCTATTAAATCAGTCTTTTTCTCTAAAGTGTATGATATACTTATTTTGGAATTTATAATTATATTGTTACACCATCGCGTACATTATAATGGCACCATTCTTATAACACCTGCTTGTCAAGAATTAGGATCCATTTCAAATTACAGTGAATTTGAAACTAGGGATTTCCACTACTACCTGCAGCGCAAATTAAATGCACGATGTACAAGAACATATTGGTACAGCCAGTTTTGAAATAGTAATACTTCGCATGACTTAAGCAATTGCATTAATGTGTCAAGTTATATTCTTTTATTTTTATTTTTTGGGTTCTTACACTTTCTGCAACAAAGTGTGAAATAAAAAATAATATGAATATTTTGTTAAGAATTTAAATTTTTTTGAGGTGAATTTGGCATTAATCTTTTTTGTTCTTATTTAGCTATTCAATTTTTATTCCAATAAATTACATAAATTATTGATTTTGAACAATACAGGTAATTTTAATATTATCAGTGAAAATTTTTAATGATAAATTAGAAATACGGGTTCATTTAGTTATGAATAACTCTTCAGTAGAATAATAGGCATAAAATGAAATGAAACATCATGCAGATATGAGATTGTTTACAATATATTTTATAACAATATCTTATAGAAATTGCTGAGGGAAATATTTTTGCAAAATTTTTAAAAAATTATTTTATTTAATCATATTAGAAAACAATTATTTCTTACAGCCAATTATTTCATTATCATGAATGTTGACACCACAGAAAAATGAATATCTGACGTTATATTGTTAACTACTTTTTGCTAACTGTTTTCCTAATCTATTTGTCAAAGTAGAAAACATTTACACTAAAATCTACTTGTAAATGTTTTCCTAATCTACACCTAATCAGTTTACTTGTTAGTCAATAATTTGTCATTCCAAATATTCTGTAACAGGAGCAATAATTTTTTGACTGATTTACTTTTTATGAAATATTTTATTAATTTTAAGTTTTTTTTATCTCCCCAAATGAAGTTTCAAAATTACAGTCAGAAAACACTTTATCTCGTTTTATTTAGAAAAAAATATGTTTTTGTAAATTTTTGGATAATTTATAATTGACTCTAAAATACAAAAATGAAATAATATCATAAATAAATATTTTAATTTAAAAAATTCAGTAAAATTTGCTTAAATAAGTAAAAATTCAGTAAAAAATGTTTTATAATAAATATGCGGTGAGGGACAAAACATTGAAGACTGATATTTTTTTACTATGAGAACATAATCTAACATGTGTAATATTAAACAAATTAAATATTATTTCTATTTAAGTATTTCGCAATAAATTATAAGATTCATATAATAAGGTAAATGACAGAGGAGTAAATCATTTATGATAGATGAGACAATATTGATCACGGAATCAACTAGAAATTAACCCTAAAACTATTAAGTCTAACTTTGAAAGAAGTTTCCAAAGGTGATTATCAATCTCAATTAGTCTCAATTTTTATAACTAAGTATAAATGTAATAAGATTTTATAGTCTGGCACATAAGTTTGTTGAGCTAGTAACTGATCTGAGAACAACCATCAGTTCAACAGTGAGCTGTATTTGTTTTTGCTTTGGAGTAAATATTCTAATGATCTCTTTTTTTACTAATCATTAAATAGTGATAAACTAAATCGAATCAAAATTGTCTCATGATGGTGCCATTAAAAAAAAAGAATTGTAAAATTTAGAAAATGATTGTACAAAATACTTAAATGAGATTTTGTTTTTTACTAAGTAAATTACGTATCGGTAGACATCATAAATTATTAATTAATAGAAATGTTATTGAACTAGTTTCTGTTAATTATTTGGTAACTACATTGCGGTGCAGGCGTGTCACGGACTGTAGCTTTAGGTTAATGGGTTTGGAATACTTGCACATCACCAAATGTCTCGTCATTTTGTGCCACTGTAAGGTGACGAGTTCACACCAAAGCTTGCATACTCCTCTCCACATCAGCGGAAGGACTTTGGACGTCACATATTGACGTGGACACGTCCCCAACCCACGGAGCTCTAGCAACCGAGTGAGGGAGTGAACGTGATCACCCTCTCAATCACAGGCCGCGGCAAATAAGGCTTCACTTTGGTGATCTTTACGGGAAGTGGCGTGGAGCTGAGCCGCTGGAACTCTTTAGTAACAACAAGTTACTTTTTTCGTGGTGTTCTGGTTAAACGAAAGACGCACCCTATTGACTTAAATACGCATATCCAGCGGCATAGCTAGGAGCATAGCTTGTCCAAGTGTCATAAGTAACAACACAAGTTACTTTTCATAAGAATATAAATATATTATTAAAAGGATAAATTCATTACTATGTACATTTTTCCATTTTTTGTTAAGTTTAATGGGAATTCTTAAATTGAAAGAATCGTCTAGGAGTGTACGTCTACTTTCAAAAAAATATTTTGTTCGTATGAAACGGTGAGCTTTCGCACAAAATGTTTGACATTTTATTTTATTTAATACCAATAGGGAACTGGGGAGATTTGCATAGACATTTCAAGAAATTTCTGCAAGCCGTCCAGCACATTTTCAAAATTTCATTCGACGGAAACTCAAGAGTTAACTAGTTTGCTAGAGTACGTTACTGCATAGGTGCTTGTATCATAAAAACACAAGTACCAGAATGAATATATAATAATAAAGACATAAAAACAAGTGAATATAAAATACATAAATATATATAATACATACTTTCATAGTTATGCTATTTATGATAGATATGCTGGATGACATACTTAAAAAAATAGATATTATTTATCCCTGAACATAAATTATGTAGTTCCAAACTCATCGAGCACATTTCTATAATTTTTCTGTTTGCCTTATTTAAAATTTTCTTAATGCATCAATTGAAGTTGTACTTATCCTGCAATTTTTTTCTTTTCTGCCAAGTTCTTATTTGTGTAGATCTTGTTCTTATGATAGGTTTTGATTTTAATGAATTGTAATATGCTCAATTTATGATTTTGAAAGTAAATTGAATAGCTTAACTAATCGCAATCAAATTGCTTAATTTTAATTAATCACATAGATTGCTTAATAATATTAAATACTAAATTTTGGCTTATTGTATATTCCAACAATAATTTATGAATTAATAAATAAATATTCACTTAATTTAAATATTTGCCAAGTAAATAGGTAAATTTCAACAAACTATTTTGTACTATTATTTTAATGAGATTTAAATGAGTGTCAAATAGTTGGTAAAATTACTGCTGAATATAAGATTAAAATATTGTAGGAGAAACAACTATTACTACATATTAAATAAGCATGGATTAGAAAAAGATGAATAAACAATGTTTCAATCTGAATTTTTTCTTGGGAATTCAGGAATAAAATACTCTTACAGATTTTATTTTACTATGTGAAGAGGGAACATTCCTCAGAATGCCATCCCATTGGCGATCTTTATGAAGGAAACCCAAGGAAATCAAAATTTGCCTCTTACTTTCGGTCACAGTTCTTTTTCTCTAGAAGTTCTTTTTTCCTAAAAATTTTTACAAGAGAGGAAGCTTCAGTGGCTAAATTCAATTTTTTATTTACACCTTTTTTTCTGTTACAAAGAATTTGTTTAGCTTTTTTGAATACACAAAATAAAATAGTTTAAATTCCTTAAGAAAAAGCGACATTGCTTCATAATGTATTTATCATCAATTTAGGGTTAGGGAATAATACTTTACGTTCAAATGAATCGAAATATGTAGGCAAAATATTTTATTTCAGTTTAAGAAAATAACCATAATATTAAAAACTCTGAGATTGATCATTTGTTACTTAAAAATTATTTTTGCAGAAAGCAATAGTATGTATTTACATTTCTGATAAGATTTCAAAAATGTAATTTAAGATGGTTTTATTTATTTAGTATTGTTTTAATTATTCTTTTGATAGGTTGTTTATATCTAACTCATGAAGTTAAGTTAAGATTAATTTTATATGATGCATCTGTTTAATAAATCGAGTAATCCTGTTTTTGTAAAAAAAAAATTGTAACAAGCTAAGACTATTTATGTTAATACTTTCTTCAAAAATTATATTTGGTAGTTAGAGAATTTTGTTTAAGAGATCAATTAACTAGAAATTAATAAAAATTCTTAAATTATATGATTTTGGAAGCATTATATGACTTCATAAGGGCATTTTTTTTAATTGTACGTCAAAATTCTTTCATCGGACACTTGCATTTCTAATGAGAAAGGTAGTGACTTATAGAATGTAACCAAAACATATCATATTCTTTTCTATAATCTTTGCTCTTCATTTCTATTTAAGTTTATACTTAAATAATTTCCAATGATTTTATACAATTAACCAAGATAAAATTACAGATTAATGATGCAATTTATATTCATGAGCAAAGAAGAAAATGTAAAATTAGCTTTAAGGATATTTTTTCATTTTTATCGTTTCTTTGAAACTTTTAATCGCACTCATCATGTCATGTTAAACATTTATTCCTTCCTTGTAGATTTAGGTTTAAGTCGTTAAGTTTTACATTGATATTGCAGAGAAAAGCTAGTTTCGTAAGCCATTTCTCATCTTCTAATTCAGTTATGTGCTCTCCTTTCATTTGTACAAATTTTATTATTTCTGGTAACAGAATACGAAATCTTTTTTAAAAAAGCACCACGGCTCAGCCACCTCACGTTTGTGTGCAATAAGACATCTCCGTACTTTGATTCAGTTTCTTCCAAAAGTGACTGAAATTGTCGTCTCTGAAGACTTCTTGAACGAATTGAATTGATGATTTTAAAAGCAATTTGCATTATATCATTAGACTTTAGTATTTTTGTACACAATACTTGTTACTGGATAATGCAATGATAACTGGTAAAGCTGCGAATTTCCTCATCATTACTGCACAAGGCAATAAAACCGACTCGATTCCCGATCATTGCTGGAGCTCCATCTGTTGTAATAGATACCAATTTATATATTGGAAATCCTGTCTTATCAATAAAGTTTTTAAATGGATTGTAGATATCTTGGGCTATTGTTTGTCTTTTCAATGGAATTATAGTTAATAACTCTTATTTTGAAGTCATATCTTCGAAAACCATTCTCACAAAATGCGTAACTGTGCACTAATATTCGTGAATTCATCAAAATGAAATGATAGGAACTTACAAGCTTTTAAATCGTCATTTAATAAATCCTCCAAATTATTATTCATAGCTTCAATCCGTCAGCTTTTAAAATCGTGGAAAAGCACTTCTCCCGCTTTACAGAAAGCTTCTTTTATCAATTCTCCATCTTCAAATGGTTTTTTTCGCCTTGTCAAAACTTCTGTAATTTTAAACGACGCCAATGTTACTGCCTTAGCTTTGGTGCCTGGTCTCGTAAACAAAGATTGCTTTAAATGTAAATTCGACTTTAATTCATGCACTTTAACTTTTCGAAGTTTAATGGCGATTGGAAACTCTGTAGCGTATTTTAAGTGCATGGTTTTAAAATGCCTTTCGACGTTTGCTGGTTTTTGGTTGTGCCACACTTGAGTTACATATGAGACAAACACATTTCTCCTTCACCATAACAAAAAAGAAATCCTCTTCCCACTCATTGTGACAATGGTATATTTTACTTCTCTTAGCACTGGTACCTGGCTGATTCATTTTGAAAGGGTTGTTGAAACAAAAAATTATCGTATCAGTGCGATAGAAAGTGAGCGACCTGCGTAAGACGATTAACTGAGAACTGAAACTAAACGGGTGGGTGTGACGAGTAGACTAGTCGACTCACCGCGTCGCTATCATCGCGGCTGCTGGATATAATCTAAGCATCCCAATTTGTCAAGTTGTTTCTATTTAATTCTCCACTGAAAAACGACAAATTAATTGTATTACTTTGCACAGTTTGTTTTAGGTTTTAAAGCGGAATCTGCAGTAAATTTTTATTCTAAATAATTCATTAATTCTATATCTTAAGTCATAAATTAAATTGTTAATATCCGAAGTCATTATTAGGAATGTCGTGCGGACTACCTAAAATGTCTTCGCGGTCGACGTTTTGGCCACCCCAGCTATATTATATGCCTTTGTTACTATAGCAAATACATAATAAGGAAACTGTGTGTGTGTGTGTGTGTGTGTGTGTGTGTGTGTGTGTGTGTGTGTGTGTGTGTGTGTGTGTGTGTGTGTGTGTGTGTGTGTGTGTGTGTGTGTGTGTGTGTGTGTGTGTGTGTGTGTGTGTGTGTGTGTGTGTGTGTGTGTGTGTGTGTGTGTGAGTTAGTTAGTTAGTTAGTTAGTTAGATAATAATGTATTTAAGTTTCAGTCTAACATAAAATAAGAAAATTTTAAAACAGATAAACTTTATATAAATAAATGCTTTTGTTTCAGTAATTTTTATCTAACTTTATAAGGAATATACGATACAGACTCTAGAGAAGTAGACGATAGTATTTTATTACTAAAGTCTAGATTAAATATTTGGACATTATTTGACAAACATAATACCAAGCAATGCAGTCAGTTTCCCTTTAAGTACCTCGCAATAAACTATAAGAGTCCTATAATGAGGTAAATGACTGATGAGTAAATCATTTATGATGGATGAGACAATATGGATCATAGAATCAACCGAAAATCAACCAAAAACTGCAGCGTCTAGTTTTGAGAAAGGTTTTCGAGAGATTATCAATCTTAATAAGCCTCTCAGCCCCTTATACGGGAATAAAAATGGTCCTACATTTACTTGACCTTAGTTTATAGACAACTATAAATGAATTATAAATTGAAGTGAAGTAAGAAAGCAATTATTCGATGTTCTAGAACATTGTATTCATGGTATGCTTTTATTTGTTTTAGGAAAAATTATATATTTGTATAACTTTCCTTTGTGTCACCTAAAGTACAAATCCATGTTAATTTATTTGTATGAGACAAGTAATTAAAGCTATATTCTCACCATCAGTGCTTTTCATTTTCTAATATTTTAAGTGCAGAAATATAAATGTTGATGAATAATTCTAGTTTTTTTGTAATAATTACTGTTAAATTTTATTTCAAATGCTTTAATTGAGAGTTCAAATCAATTGTTTAACACAATGTATTATTGAATTCACAAAGAATTATATAATATCGTACTCTAATATATAGTTGCACGTTTTGTTGTTAGTCTTTAATTCAATAATTTATGACTTTGATTCCACATTATATTTAAATCCTATTCATATATTCGATTGTGATTCAAGGAATCTTCATCTAGTAAAAGTGATTGTAGAATAAAGGAAATTATATCAACTCAAAATGTAGGAGTATTGATTTAAGGAGTGTTCTTATTGTAAGAATAGGCTAAACTTGTTTAACATATCTTCCCAAAATACGCAAAAAATGTTATTTTAACGTTCTCTTCTCTTTTGAAACAAGTTACCTGTATTTCAATTTGAATTTTGTTTTCAAATAAGTAGGAAGTGAGTGAGCACAGCAGAGTACGATGACACTTTATTCAGAACTAATGTGCAACCGTGAAACTATGACTCACTAAGCTTATAGAACAAATATAGGCAAATGTTTACAGAAATTATTATCATTTCGAATACACAGGACTGTTATTATTAGGCATATCAAAGTCAGATCGGCGCAACATTCTTCAGTAACAGTCGTTATGTATCACTTTAAAATAGAAGTTATAATCGTTTCAAATATAGGATTGTTATTATTAGACAGATCAAAGCTATTTCGGAACATTATTCTTCGGTAACAGTTGTTCGGTATCAGATTATAATAGAAATTATAATCATTTCGAATACAGGACTGTTATTATTAGGCATATCAAAGTCAGATCGGCACAACATTCTTCAGTAACAGTTGTTCGGTATCACTGTATAATAGAAGTTATAATCGTTTCAAATATAGGATTGTTATTATTAGACAGATAAAAGCTATTTCGGAACATTATTCTTCGGTAACAGATTATAATAGAAATTATAATCATTTCGAATACAGGACTGTTATTATTAGACATATGAAAGTCAGATAGGCACAACATTCTTCAGTAACAGTTGTTCGGTATCACTTTATAATAGAAGTTATAATCGTTTCAAATATAGGATTATTATTATTAGACATATCAAAGCTATTTTGGAACATTATTCTTCGGTAACAGATTATAATAGAAATTATAATCATTTCGAATACAGGACTGTATTATTAGACATATGAAGTCAGATAGGCATAACATTCTTCAGTAACAGTTGTTCGGTATCGCTTTATAATAGAAGTTATAATCGTTTCAAATATAGGATTATTATTATTAGACATATCAAAGCTATTTTGGAACATTATTCTTCGGTAACAGATTATAATAGAAATTATAATCATTTCGAATACAGGACTGTTATTATTTGACATATGAAAGTCAGATAGGCACAACATTCTTCAGTAACAGTTGTTCGGTATCACTTTATAATAGAAGTTATAATCGTTTCAAATATAGGATTGTTATTATTAGACATATCAAAGCTATTTTGGAACATTATTCTTCGGTAACAGATTATAATAGAAATTATAATCATTTCGAATACAGGACTGTTATTATTAGACATATGAAAGTCAGATTGTTATTATTAGACAGATCAAAGCTATTTCGGAACATTATTCTTCAGTTACAGTTGTTCGGTATCAGTTTATAATAAAAATAGTATTCATTTCGAATACACACAGGACTGTTATTACTAAGGCATATCAAAGTCATTTCAGGATAATTTTCTTCAGCAACAGCTGCTCGTTTTATGTAATTCACATTAATTATAACATGTTTAAAGTTGATGATGTAAAGAAAGGCCTTAAATTAAATGATGCCTTTTCCTTGAATCTTTGAACTTTTTCTCAATATTTAAATATCATTCAGCATGTATGGAACAAAACTGTATAAAAATTTTCAGTAAACCGTCAGGCTCACAGATTTATTTCAGAATTTTCTTTTGCACAAAATAAAGAGTATGTCACCACCGAATAAATTGAATAATGTGTGCATTCAAAATAAATAATATAGCGTTCTCTTATGATAGAAAACTGTATTTCAGATATGAAATAGGTTACGAAAGTGTACTTTCTAACTTTTGCGCAATGCATGTTGTTAATTTATTAGCTAAAGAATATGTTCCCCATAATTTAATTATTTTAAAATATGTCATAAATTTATATATACTGAAATAATGATGCAATTTTACTTTTAATTCTGACAATATATCTTTATCCACAATTGATGATTAAATGAGTAAATTAAAAAAAAGTTATTATGTTATACATTATTGTCCAAAATTAATTTAATAATTATTATATATTAATTATTCTAATGATTTATTAATTTCAATATTTTATCATCAAACTCAGTAATGAATATAGTTGTTAACTGTTTAATTAGCTATTTAACTGCTTAATTAGCTAATTAAACAACTAAATGAATTGCTTGAAAAAACTCAAGAATATCTTTTAAAATAAATGTAATAAGCATTCACAAACAAATAAATAATAAATATACATTGGTTGGATTAAAAATATTAAAAAAGGTGGATTCAAATATCTTTTAACCTTAACTTTCTTTCTTGGAAATTCATTAAAATGGTTTTGGGGAAAATTCTCGAAATTGTGTTTTACTTTGTCGAGAGGGAACATTTGTCAGGAAATCTTCCCTTAGGCAGTCCCTTTCAAGAAAAAAAAAACTTAGGAAATCAAAATTTGTTTTCTTCTCTTGGGTACATTCCGATGCGGATTTGGGGCTCTTTTTCAAAATTCTTGTTTTTCACAATTTGTTACAAGGTAGGTAACTTTAGTGGTGAGGTTTGATAGTTTGAAGTTTATATTTTTTTCGCTTACAAAACGATTTCTTCAGCTTCTTAAATATATGAAAGGAACTAGTTTAAATTCTTCAAGATTGAGGCACTTTGCTGCTTAAGATATTCGTCAACATTTCGGTACAGTGAAAGAAAATGTATACACCCACAAATCAATTAAAATTTGGGACATATTTTCCGTTTAAATAAGCAATCAGAATTATAATATTAAACGATTTTTTTATTAATTCAATGTTCATGTACTGTAGAATTATGACAAAAGTTACTGATTTCTTGACAAACCTTTATATTGAAATTCGCTTTTTCATAATTTGTTGTACCTTAATACATGCTAGTAAATTACTTGCAATATTATTCAACGACGTGTCAATTGAAATACATGTAAAATAATTTGCTTTATAAAATAACTATGTAAAATCAATTTTTCTTGAAAAGTTCTCTTCAAAGACTGAATTGGTAGTGAAAACAGAAGTAAATGATTGTAATATCTGTTTCGTTCTTTTGGAGTAGAAATATATAAATAAATACACCTAATTCATTTTGAAAGCGTTGCGGTTTTATAAATGTATATATTATTTTAAAAACTTTCCCAAGGAAATTCTAATCTAAAATTTTTTTTACCGTATCTTAATTATTTAAGTAATTTAAGACAATAAAGATGAAATACAATTAAAATAAATTATATCTTGGTAATCGTCTTTGTATTATTGAAAATTATAACTTTTAAGTTAATTTAACCTTATAAAAATTCATTGGAGATAAAAGAATCATTTGGGATTTTAATATATCTTGGGGATAAAACCTGTATCAATAAATTTTGAATGTTTTGTATGTTTTGATTACTCAATATTTTAGCTCTCTTCTTTAGAGAACGCTGTGTAGATAGCCTAATTGACGAAACCAATTTTGGATTATTTTAATGTCCAACACACATTTAGTTACCTTTCTAAAGAATTTTTTACTGATAATGAACTGCATAAGATATTTCTATGTTAATGACTAGTTTTTTATTAAAAGAAGATTATTATTAAGCTTTAATTTTCAAATTCCAAATAAAGTTTAACACTTTAAAGCTTCTTCTATCACATTTTATCCAAAATTTGATGAATAATTTTTTACTCAAATCTATTATATAAATTCAAAATTGTTACAAGCATTGAATTATATAATTTATGAAATATATTAATTAAAAATGTATAAATTATACAACTAAAATTTACATTTTTGCCATGCAATACCAAAGGAGTAAACTATGATGTAGAAGGAAAGTGAATAAATATTTTTAATACCAATATAATAATTCTAAGTCTAATAATGCCACCCACCCTGTCTAGTGGTCAGAGGGCCTGACTACAGATAGGGAGGTACTGGGTTCGAATCAAGGTTCGGGCATGGATGTACTTTCTCTCTCTATCTATCCTGTCTTTGTCCTTTCCTTGTATGAATGAGGTGTGAATGGTTGCCTACCCTATAAACAGGTCCCTATGACATGTGTGTACTGAGGAAGTCGGACTCCACACCAAAATATGGTTCAGTTGAAAATATGGAGAAGCGCACCCCATATTGCCAGCATAGCTGGCACAAGACAACAACAACAAGTCTAATAATAATAATAATCTAAAATTCTAATAAAAAATTTAAGCAATCTAATGATAATAACTTACATTTTTTTAATACCAATCTAAGCTACTAAAGCCATCATTTAGAAACTTTTTAAAAATATTATATAGTTGAACAAAATATTTAATGAGTAGAAAATAGTGTGACCAAAGAATATATGATTAAAAAGGAGAAATGACTCCTAGTATCACGGTAATGGGGTAAAGCTTTTGAGAATTATCAATATATTTTATACGTGTAAGCTTTAAAATTACGTTCTTCTACAAATTTAAAAACTTCTATGAAACAAAATATACCAAACATATTAGAATCATCTAATGTTCAAAATTAATGTGCTTATGTTAATGAAGTTTGACCCCACCAATTTAGAATACCACAAAAAACACAGGATTAAAGATCTCCTTTTTTAACTACTTGAAATCTGCTTAGATGTTTCGGTTTTGCACAACGTTACATTTATTATTCCAAGGAAAGATCTAAAATATAAAGTAAAATCAACCATTATAAATGTCCATGACTGAGTGAAAATCGAACAGGTAAAATATTGCGCTGATGACTTGAATACTTTTAGACACATTCTTCAAGAAGAAAACGTTAAAAATATTTCATTTATATTTATTGAAATCTAGATGATTATTATTAATAGTTTTGTATATACTTGTTGAATGGTTTGGGTTTTGTAAGAAATAAGTTACTCTTGTTGTGGAATGTATGTAGTTGAATATTTTCTCCAGCCACAAAATCCTCATGGTAAGAATACATATGGCCGCTTAAATGAATGTAGAATCCAATATCCATCCGTTAATTTGATTTGGGGTACAATAGAAATTTCCATAGTTAGAAATTTTCCATAGCCTTTGAAATTTTCCAAGAACCATAGAAATTTTCATACATTAGCATATTCGTTTGATAAAGTTTAAAAATACAGAGCAACTGTTGTTGTTGCTTTGTTCTTGCTAGGCAAGCGATATGAGGTGGGTTGCTACACTTTTCCAACTGAACCGTAATATGGTGTGGAACTGGACTTCGTCAGTACACACATGCCATAGATATCCATTTATAGAGTTGGTAACCATTCACATCCCATTTATACAAAGAAAGGACAAAGATAGGAGAGAGAGAACATGCATCCATGCCAGAACTGGGATTTGAGCCCAGGACCTTCCTATCCGCTGTCAGGGACGCTGAGCACTATTCAGGGGGCGGTAGAGCAACTGCTTGCTGAGGCTTAATGGAGAATTGTTTTTGTGATCAAAAAGAGCGAGTTCTGCAACTGATTTAGCCGAAGAGCCGTCTTGTTGAGTGAACGCACCGAATGTTCCTAAGGTCCAATGTCTCTCCTCCGGTGTAAATGGTTGGCAGAGTTTAAAAACTACTGGGAGACTGGCTGCGTTTGGCGACCTTTCAGTCAGTAGAAATGAGCAATCGAAAACTTGATACAGACAAGTAAATAACACAGGCGACTGTACTTAGCGATTTCTATTGCCAGAGTTAAGCACAGCATCTGTATCCCAATAGCCTAACATATTTTAACATAAATAGTTTGGCATATGACCAGTTCAAAGCAGAACTGTCTTTAAAAAGGTTCAATGCAGGATTCAATTTAAATAGTCCATGAAAGCATCCTTATTATTAAGGTTTTGTTCAATTTTTTTTATTTCAGTAGATGAAGTCATGAGACGAAATCAAATTAATGTAAACGTCATCCTGATCCTTCCCAATTATGAAGTTTAAATGCATGCATCAGAAATCCTGCGATTTTTTGTAGAAGCTCCGATAAAAAGAAAATAATTTGGGAAAGCTTTTATGAAAGCACTCCGATTCAATAGCTTTCAAAATACAACATTATTAAATAGTTGCTTCAAATGGAGGCATATATTTGTTTACATATGTTGTAATTTCTAATCAAATTTGTAATTAATCCTATTTTTCAGTACATATTTATTTTAATTAAACTTTATGGATTCATTTGATTTCAAATTTTGTAAAGAAATGTTAAAAAATACAAACAACTAATAAGCATTATGAATCTCGTATTATTTATTGTTACCCTACAGTAAGCTTTCATCTTGCAAGAAAACATCCTAACACAAAATGAACGAGTATTTATTATAAATGCAGAGAAATGCTGCTTTTTTGCCTATATTATTAAATATATTTTGCAACAGAACTATATCGTATGTTTAAACATTGTTTCGTTTACCTATTAAAGCTATAAATTGTAAAAAATATAGTAAAACATTTAATTAATTTCAAACATCATGCAGAGCAGTAAATAAAATAATTTTAAAAGGAATTTACATTATTTGGTATGTGTAAATATTTGGAAGAATATATTTATTCATACAGAATAACCTATCCCTCCATCACAAAACCCGAATAACTATAAGATACATACATGCAGTAGTATACACTCCTATATATATATATATATATATATATATATATATATATATATATATATATATATATATATATATATATATATATATATATATATATATATATATATATATATATATATATATATATATATATATATATATATATATATATATATATATATATATGTGTGTGTGTATATATATATATATATATATATATATATATATATATATATATATATATATATATATATATATATATATATATATATATATATATATATATATATATAAATATATTATATATATATATATATATATATAAATATATTATATATATATATATATATATATATATATATATATATATATATATATATATATATATATATATATATATATATATATATATAATATATTATACATATATATATATATATATATATATATATATATATATATATATTTCAACAGTTGCAAATATCAAATTATAAGGACTTCCATTCCAAAGAGCATGACACTCCAACTAAGCTTCCATTCAAGTTATATAGCCTCAACTGAACTAGGAACAAGGAAGTCTGCCGTGCGTACACTAGGCTAAGAATTTATAATAATTATATGGATGTTTTTATTAATATTAAGATAATAGTGATATAAGAGATAGAAGTGATAATATTAAGGATGTTGAATATATAGCATGTACTGTTGTAAATACAATGTATTTATTCATAATAATTATAATAACAAATGTAATAGATTAATTATAAAGTTAAGAATCGCAAACACAAAACTAATTTTTTATAATTAAATATTATATTTAAATTTTTTACTGCCTTAAGAGACAACAGAAAAATTCTTAAATAATACGACAAAATAATTTTTTAAGTATCTGTATTTATTAACTGCTATAAAATACTATCCAGGTTGTTTAATGTTGTGTTTTTTCACTGGTACGCTTTTCCAAATAGGTAGTAGAATGGTTAGAGGTCAAGCTTGCGGTTCAGAAGTTCATAGGTTCAATTTCTAACAATGTTTGTGGATGCTAATTGGGTTTCTGTGCACATCTTCAACTGGTAGTTCTATTCTAATTAGTTTTATGGGCAAAAAATGGTAGTTAAATGGCAAAAAAAAAACCAAATGACTGATCAACTTTGATTTGAGCCCTAAAAGATAAAGAAAGATATCAGTTTTTACTATGGTTTTTAAAAATGGATTATTTGAGTATCTGGATATAAAAATGAATTTAAGGAAGATGATTTTATGAAGAAAATTTTTTTTAAATATATATATTTGAAACATTAGTTTAAATTTTCTCATAATGTGTGTATATAATATATTTTAAATGTGTATATCGTTTCAAGCACATGCGAATTGTAAAGCTCAAGTCATTGTAAATAATTGCGCTACTGTAAATAATTGTGCATAAATTATTTTTAAGCTTTTTACATGAAAGATCTTATGAATTAAATAATTCATAAATTATTTAGCTTTAAATCTTGGATCCGAATTTGATTTTTGTTAATATTTTAATGAAAATTATGTTATTTATACATATTGTAGAATTTTTAATTTTAAAAACTGTGTTAGATCCTTTATTAAATTCAAAGACATAAAATCTTTAGAAATCAGCAATTTCATTCAGTTTCAACTTTTCTATAGTTTATACTCTGAAGCAAATTAACTATCCTAATTATAAATGAATCATTTTAATAATATTATGTTAAATTAAGTATCTTAATAATAAATACTAATTTATTATCTATTTAATAAGTGCCTTCAATTTTCTTCTTATGTATTTCATCCTTAAATTCAAATAAAGCTGGTTTGAATAACTTTTTTTTAACAAAGTACTGAAATTAAGTTGTTTTGGTTTAATCCACTTTCTTTTAAAAAATACTGAAACTTTCAAATTCAAATTTTCTATGCATGATACAATTCAGTTTGTGAAGCATCGTGCTTTCCTTGTGTTTAACTTCTTTTGTTAATGCTCTGATTAAATGCTACATTATTATGTAATATTTACCTAGGACACCTTTATTTTTATTCGTTGATTGTATTATATTGTATAAACAAAGGGAAAATATAAATAATATATATATATATATATATATATATATATATATATATATATATATATATATATATATATATATATACATATATATATTGACACAGAAGTATTAATCTGGCATCCGAATAGAAAATAATATGTATAAATAACTAGAATTTGATCCCACAGTCAAGGTTTTATGTATAAATGTCTACTCTTGGGGTACTGTTATTAGGAAGATATCAGAGGAGGCCCCTTTTTGATATTCATTGCATTTTTTACTCTTTTTATTATTTTCTTTGCTGTACCATTGTTGTCTTCTCTTTGTTTTGATTTCATGTGCTAAATATTTTGAATGAGAGAGAAAAATTCCCAATTTCACGATATTCAACAACACATGTCGAAAAAACATTCTGTTGTAATATATACAGTTTTATATATAAGTTTATATATACAGTTTTATATATAAGTTTATATTTACAGTATTATATATAAGTTTATATATACAGTTTTATATAATATAATGTATACAGTTTGTTCATAAACCTAATTTCATTCTACTTTATACGTATGTGAGTATGAACAATATATAACTTATAAAAATATGAACTAAATTGAACAATTTTTCCCAAAATGACATTTTATAACTGCTGCTTTATACACATCATACACAAACCTAATTAAACATAATTTTACATAGACCAATTTATTTTGCTGCTTTAATGTTTCTCTTATATTCAAAATTTTTAAATATATTTCAATTCTTTGTGAGAGTGTTCAATAATTGTAATTAATTTTCATATTGTCAAAATCATATTGTAATAAATTTTTAATTTGTTATTATGATTTTGAAGAATTTTTTAAAATTTGTTTTTGTAGCAGCTGTAATTTTGCGTTATTCGTTTATAAAAAATTTACATATATTTCTAAATTGATTTTCTTTTATATTTGATTTGTAGAATGTAGCATTTTTCTTTATTATTTTCTAGAAACTATTCTTTCACACCTTTTACACATGAAAACAATTTCATAAATATTCGTAAATGCGACTATTCCATTTGGAATTACCAACATTCACATAATTAATATGTTGTGAAGCTTTAAGGAAACTGAAATTTAATAATTAATAAAAGGAACATTCTTTAATTTTAATATTTATTGCAAATATGTAATATAACATTTTAAGTTGCAATTTGACTTTTTGTGAAGATGAAATTGGTTACATAAATCAACAAAATTATTACAATGAATCTCTTAAAAATGAATAAAAGCAGCTGTTCCTGATGTGATTTAAAATTTATCTATTTCAGTATTTCTCAAATTTAAGAGGTCTATGCATTTTATATCTTGCTTCTTGAAGGATCCTGAGAATATTTCCAATAAAAGATATAAATGTATAACTGATGTCATTAAATGAATGATGACGTCAGTGTATTTTTCGAAATTGGTGCACATTGCACAGAAATATTTTTGACCTACTTACAGTAAAATGACATACTATAAAATTAGCTCTCTTTTCAAAGATAAACAAGAGAGTCATAATTATTCCTTTATAAAGTAAAAATAGCAAACGCTTGAAAAAGCTAGATTAGATTGAGATTTTTATATTTTTAATAAATTAAAGGAATTTCTAAAGATATGAGAAACTAAATAAAATATATAGCTTAAAGATTAGAAAAAATTCGCATATAGTTTTCACGATATTGATTGATCCAGAATAAAAGTTATAGAAGAGAAAATAGAAAATTTTATAAATTTTGCTTTACCTGAGAGTACATAATAGCACTGTTACACTTCCTTAAAATTTCATGAACCTAATAAAAATAGATTTCAATAAAAATGTACATACCCATTTGCGATATTCCCAAATTTATGGAAATTTATGCTATCCTAAATAAACAGCTTAACAAAAAATTGAAAATTTTACAAATTTTTGAAAACTGTAACATGTGATTGTTTCTACTCTCCTATCTGTGGTCTGACGGACTCAAACCAGAAACATTACATGAAGTTAATTAATTAAAATATTCTGATTTAGTAATATTTACTTACTCAATCATTTACAATGAATGGTTTTATTTTATTTCTAGAAGAGGTGCCCAAAATTTGCATTTTGATAGTTTTACATATAAATTCAGCCTATTAATGTTAATCCTTAAACGAAATTTTTGAAGCCCTTTCTAGTTCATCAAATTTTCTTCGATTCATTTTTGTTCAAATTCATGAGATAAAATTATTTCCCATAAACGGGATGCTGAAGCTTATAACAACTTTTTTTAATGAATTCTTTCAATAAAGAAACTATTATTCTGTGGTATTTGTGATGGCAATAAATTTTAACAATTATTCTGTTTTTTATGCTTATTATTAATTTTTTAATTTAATCTAAAGTATTTTTAAATTCTCAAGTATTTTGAATTATTTACTTCATTTATTTCTTAAATGTACTCTTATTAAAATACCATCAAAAATTCTCAATGCTATGCTGTACAGCTTTTACATTGTAAGTTATAAGCATTTATTTCCTATATTGGATCATTAAATATTTACTATGCGAGGAAAATCATTCGCTTTAAGTTTTATATTATCCAAATGCTTCTATTCGCCAGAAAGACCAGTGTTTGAATAATCGCTGGTCTATTTACTTTCCGCCAACTATGCTCTTTCCCTTACCGCCAAGACGTTGGCTCCCCTTGTTATCCTGAATATCCGAAACGTGACCTTTGAGAAGAGAAAGCCAAACAGCTAGTTTTGAGGCGTTACTCTAGAAGATTTACGAGTAAACTGAAGCAAAAGAATGTGAAATTCAGTGAATAATATTTCAATCTCCTTATCTACTAATAACATTTACCTGCTTAGATGAAATCCAGAAATTATCTATTTATATGTCATTAAGTGTAAAGCTGTTGTTATAAATTATTATCTTTTACCATAACGAATGCAGCATGTGTTTTATATTATAATTAGATTAACTCATTTATTTTATAGATTTCTTTTTAAATAATTATAATGTAAATTATAACAAAAAAATGTCATGTTTTTATATTATCAAGAATTTTTTCATTTATCTCTAAAAAAGTAAAAGAAGTATTAAGTTTAATAATAAAGCATTATGATTTTACTGGCTTTCATTTTTTATTACACAAAACTAAAATTCAATTAATTTATTATTAATTGAAAACTATTTAATTTTACACTTAATTTTATTTATATTGACACTTTTAATAAGTTATAAAATCATTAATTTCCAGCTTTTCATTAATTTACTTTTCTCTAATCATCTCATTATAAATTTTTTTTAATAAAAACAGTAAATTTACATTGAGATTTACTTAAAGTAAATTTACTGTTTTTATTAAGAAACTGTTAAAGAACTCAAATATGCATTAAGTAAATTTACTTTAAGATTTGCATATTGCATATTTGAGTTATTTAGAGATTCTAAGAAATAATGCTAATAGTTGTAAAAATGCTGCATCACAATTTGTGTTTGCTTTTTATATAGTTATCCTAGATTAAACATACACATCTACTAACATCCCGTTGTCTTCAATCAAAAAAAAGAATAAAACTAAAATTTCTTTATGGAATATAATTTATAATTAATCGAATAACTGATTTCAGATGTCTGTAATTACAATTATTAAAAACCTCCAAAGTCATTTAAGTGAAATAATACTACTGGGGGGGGTAAGAGGTCAAATATTGCAAAGTAATCTGCTGTGTTCCCGCTTCTAAATTACAAATATTCCCACTTGGTTGCTTCCACCTATCAAATAACGCCAAACTTTGAGTTTGGTACATGTAATTATGCTGCTGCAAGAACAACATTCCACAAGATGTTTCAGTATAATCGGATCTTCAATACATCAAATATATCCGGAATATAGTTGGTATTGTTTTTTGTTTTTGTAACTCCGCTACCTTAAAGGACGGATCTATGGTAAATGAATGACAGTAAATGGTAAATCCAAAGAGAGAGAGAGAGAGCTTTAAATTTACATTATTCAATATTACTTTATGGATCTCATTACTTTTTCCTCATAATTCTAAAGCTTTTATTTCTTTAATTTATCAACCTACAAATCATTGATTTTACTTGGTACTTTAGTTTTCTGTGTTCTTAGATTATATATCAATCTACTTCAATTACATCTCATTCTTATAGCTTCAAATAAGTTGTTCAAAAAAGAACTTTAAAATTTCTTTCTTTTCTTGACAATGTGTTCGTTAGAATACGTGCATTAGCATACTATTTAAAATACATTCTAAAAATAAAGAAAATATTAAAAAATTATTAACTTTTTGATAAAAAATTTTAATAAGAAACTTTTGAAAACGAAAATATCATCGAATCGTTAAGACATTTTAGAGTAAAGAAAGTAATTAAAGATATTTCCTTATTTAAATATTTTTTCAAATCTACTTCTGAATAGTTGCAGTTAAACTAATTTCAATGACAATACCATTAATACATCAATGTTATTTTAAAGGAATTAGTTTAGTGAAAAAATTTTAATTTATGTTAATGTAAAACAAATTTATTATTTATGTTTTAACTACAATTATATTAGCTGCGTCATATCATGTTGTTAACTTCAAACAATGTTTCTCATAAATGCATGATTTATATTGTCTAAAACATAAAATTCTATGTATTAATTAATAGTTGCATAAATTATCATATGCGTTGATAGTTAATATGACGTGCTTTTATAGAAGCATAACTCAACTAAATCATGATTCAAATCTTTTGATCCTGGCATCTTACATATGCTGTTTCTATCATTAATAAGACTTGACAAATCATTGTAACTGATGCTAGACAATCTGTATCTTCACATTTTGAGATAAAGGGAAACAGAAGATAACGTTAATAATGCAGAGTTTTGTTATTAAAATTTTCCTAAGCTTGGAGATTAAGTTCAAGAAGTCTCTAAGATTTTAGTTAGTTACCTATTCCATCGGAGAAATTCATGCAAATGAGCTGTTTCTAAGTAACATGCAATTGATTATTGTAATTATTTACTAATATTTTAAAATATTATATATGCGACTCAGTTTCTCGTATTATGAATTTTTAATTTAAACTGGTTTATTTCAAATGTTTGATGCAATAAATCTTCGGAATATTTATTGCATTCTATATTTAGAATAAATGTAGGTCCACATACACACACATTGCATCGCATACAGTTAACATTTTTCATTATATGATGAAGAAAGTTGATTGAATTCGCAATTTACTAAAGCATCAGAAATCCCACAGATTAAGTGAAATGAACAATTATTACTATCTCCCGTACTCCTACGACCGGAAGGAGCTTTATGGTAATAAATATCAATTTAGAACATAAAGAGTTCTTCTCATCATACTTTTGGAGAAGTTCTTAGAAATTCTTTTATGCTATGACATCACAAAACAGATAATTGTGAATATATTTAAATTAATTATACATCTAATATAACAACTATTCTAATATATCTTTGTCGTATTGTTTCACCATCATTAAAACATTTAAATGTTGTAGCACATTATTATTCATTGTATTATTACAGTAAAATAGCTACTGTTACAACATACTGCAAACAAACTGGATTTTAATGAATTCTTTATAGATAACAAACCCCAGTCTTATAAAAATTTGGGAATAGCTTGCGAATAATAATTTTGTTACGTTTTTGAATTTGGAGAATCTTTTGGTGAATTTTATCGTTTAACTGTGGAAAGTTGGATATTGTATTAAATCAGAGTGATCAAAAATACTAAGAATATTCTATTTTGGTAACTGTCGTATTTTTACTTCATTTCCAGGGCATTTAGAACTCTTTGTTTAGTTACGCTTTTTAATAAGAATTCTTGTGAGGACAGATATGGTGTTGTTTTAGGGTGATTTGCAGGTTTTGTGACCTGTTAGGGTATTCAAATTCCCAGATCCCAGAAATTCTCAGAGGCGCTTTTAAGGGAGAAATTTATTACGTCACAGTTATCTCAAATTGTCACCATTTCTTTATCAAAAAAAATTCAATTATGTGCTAAAAAATATGTGGCAGCTATGCCAAGATTCAGTTGTACTAAATGAAAAAGACACATTATATTAAGAAATTCATAATTGTAAATCATAAATCTCCTTACATTTTAATTGCATTGTTGTCTTTAAGTTATGAGTTTTTCGGGGAATATTATTCAATCTATCTTTTCTCTATATCAAGAACTTCCAGTTTATAAGCCTCTTTTTAAAAATTATAAAAAGCAAATATTTATTTAAAGTGACATGAGATAGTTAACATTACGCCATCTTCTTTTAAAATGATTGATGAAAAATAGAATTTTAAATCTGAATACATTATAAAATTATTAAGAGATTTAATAGGTTATGTGTAAAAGATTTTTCTAATATAGAACAGGGTGAATGATAACATAAATCTGAATAATTTTGGGGTATATTTTTATTAATAGTTCTTCAATGCAATATTTATCAACGAGTAAGTTTTAAAATTAATTTTGTCAAAAATCAAAAACAAATAATGTAAACAACACATACAATTAAAAATACAATCTCTCATACAAGATGTAAATAAATTCACAATGAAACGCATAATTATTTGTTTCAGGTATTATTATTTGCTTATTCCATAAATTATCATTTATGTGTTTCTATACTGTTTTTTTCTGAAACGATACTTTTAAAAATATTTTTTTTTTTTACCATTTAATAAGAAAACTAAATTTTAACAAATGAACATAAAATCTGGAATGTTTAAATTGCAAAAAATATTGGAGAAAAATTTATTGTTTAACCTTAGCTCTTCAATAATATGTTAACTCATTTATTATTTTTTGAACTGCAGCAAATGTGGAACTTCTTTTTGTATGATGTTTTAACGAAAGCAAATTTTGTTGATTCTGAGTTTGATTTGTTTGTCGTTCCTTGATCATTTTCTGCTTACAAGAGCTACTTTGATTAAGCTTGCAGTTTAAAATGCGATAGAGCTATTTGAATGCATATCTGTCAAGTGTATGCTTGAGAGTTTTCCAAACTTTTCGCTCTGCAACATGGCCCAGCAAATATGAAAAATTCTTTGAAATCAATTACCGCGGTGAATATTAAAGCTTAGCCTGTTATGCTGTCCACTATGCTTCGTCAAAGCATCCTCACGTGACGGGGAAATCGGAGTAATCTCCCGCCCTGAGTTCGTGTACCCAATGCCTTACCGTGCGTTCATTCACATCACTATCACAAAACGCTTGACCATTTGGACTTGATGCAGCTCACACTTTGAAGTCGTAAAGCAAACAGCACCAAACGAGCTCCTACGACGCCCATTTCTCTTCGCTACTGTGCGAGTTATGATTGATGAATGTGCGCTGTTGACCTGCTTTTATAATGAATTGTATTCCTACTCTTATTACAACAACATAATACTGATATTCCTACATGATTGAGACACTATGAACTGTGTCTCAATCATGCTATACACTAATTTGCATACTTATTTTCGCTTCATTCGATGGCAACGTGAACCAGCAAGAAGTTTCATTTTTATCCTGCGCATTCACCACCGGAGTTCTTTGCGCTCCAGGAAAGAAGAAAGAGAACCTTTTAGATCGTCTAGGCACTACTTCTCAGAGAATCAAATAATATTTACAACAACAGATCCCTCCTTCTTTATATATTCCATTTTAATGCCCATTTTTAAAGGAATAACAATATAATTTATTTAATTATTTATATTCAGCTTTTTGAAAAAGTGTTGTTTACTTCCTCTTTTCAGCAAATGCATTTTCATTTTCTTCAATCTAGAGTCATTAGAAACTAAATCGGAATGCAAGAGAAAATTTTTCCTAATTTATAACTTCATCACTCATGAGAATTTTCCTGCATCGTATTCCTCATTGGCAATCTAATTGCCTTTCATGTGCTGAAGGTTATCAACACTCAGCCAATCACTTGGAACCTCATCCTCTTGAGCAAGACGGTTCAGGTGACGAGGTCACGCCTGGTCTGGCGCCCTCCTTTCCACATCCACGCCACGCGAGGGGACAGAATTTGAACGTCACACATTAACGGGAACTGAATCTGAAACCACGGAGATCCAGAAACACAGCGAGGAAGAGTTTGGGGATCCTTCCACTCACTCGCCACTGCAAGCGATGCTTCACTTTGCTGATCTGACGGGAAGCAGAGTCTATTTACTGAGTCGCTGGGGTTTATCTACCTCAACAAAAATGTAGGCAGAAGGAAGCAGCCCAGCATATATCCCCGTTGTTCAACAGGAACTGGTATCGAATCCAGGATCTGATGCTGCAAAGAGAGTTACCCTACTGCTAAAACAAGGTAAACCAGTACGGAAAAGTATGATCAACTGTATTTATTTGTTTTATAAAGTTGTTCATGTATATTAAATGTACATTATAATATTTGAAAACGCTATTCTATGTATGAAAATCTCTTCTTGACTTTTAAATATATAGCTTTTTTACTATGATTAATAGAAACATTTCAACACATTTTAACTCTATTATTATTTAATATGATTATAATACCTACGATTTTTTTAAAATTAATATAAAATGCTTAAAACCCGCATCAAATCTATATTTTTTTTAATTTTAATTATTCGCGAAGATACTGAGTCCTTATTTCGGTTTGTCGAAACGGTAAGGGATTCTATGTAAAATTGATATAGAGTAATTGAACAGATTCTTTTAACAAAATGCATTAAATTTTTTTTGTATCACTTTCTTCATTTAGACGACTCTCTCTCTCTCTCTCTCTCTCTCTTGGCTTCAAGAGGTTTCAATTTCCTGCGGCGTTATTTTGCTTTCTCAAAAGTAGATTCAGCAATCAATACTGGCTCCTGATCTTTGAAGTGTGACTTAAGAAAATGTGTTGTTGTAAGATTTTGTAATTTAACATTACAGTGAATTTACTAATCACTTTATAATTTAATGATTTTAATTTTTTAAGGGAAAAAGGGAAATTATTTTTATTTTTTATAAATGGGTTTGAATTATATTTTTTTGACTGAAGTATTTCCAATTAAATAAATATAAGAGCAGCGTCGAGTTACAACACTCAGATATCAACTATTCAATCAAATTTTAAAATGTATTTATGATTTCAATAGTACATATTGTTATTAAGAAATATTGAACTTATTATTTTACCCAAGTTATCAAATGTAAAACAATATATTTTTTTAATTACTTACACAGACATAAATTAAATAAACATATTCATTTTTGTAAGCAAAAATATGGATGCACATATTATTTAATATACAAAATTCCATACTTTGCAAGTAATCCTAGAAAAAATTAAGTTAACTGACATTTTTGGATTGTCAATATTATGACTTTTTTATCTGAAAACCACCATAAATCCGCAAATATCTATTAAAATGGTTCAGTCTCTTTCGAAAAATTAACGTTTGCCACACTTTTTTATGAAAGTTTACCTCTCGATTTAGTGTCCATAAAACAATAATTTGACAAATTGTATAACTTAGAAATATTTATGCGAGTTATAACAATCCCACAAAATTGTATATTTATCACCTAGTCAGCTTAGTATTATTAAAAGTTTATTTTATGAAATTGAATTATTTTTTATGTCAGATTTATTGTATAAAGAACTAAAATATAAAAAAGGTATTTCATATTCTATAATAAGTTATTAAAACATCTGAGATTACTAACACTCATCTTTCATTTAATATATTTATCAATTTTAGCACCGTTCACGCTGTGTAGTGGTCAGTCTGTCTGACTGCGGATAGTGAGGTCGTGGATTCGAATCCCGGTTCGATCATGGAGGTACTTTCTCTCACTCCAGTATATTTTCGTTTCTTGCTATGAATGGGTTATGAATGGTTGAGTATCCTATAAAGTGGTACCTCTGGCAAGTGTGCGCTGAGATAGTTTGACTCCGCACCCAATTATGGTTCAGTTGAAAAGTGGAGCAACGCACCCCATATGGCCAGCTCAGTTGGCACAAGACAACAACACTAATATCGACTCTCTTGCGATTGGCTAGACGAGCTGGGAGTCAAATGGTTAAAGTTTTGTCCTGTTAAGCGCTTACATTTTGCGATGGTAAAAAGTAGGCGTTGCCATTCGAAAATTTCGAGTTTCTGTCACTATAACTGTAACCGCGAGGGCCACTGTGTTGCCATTCACAGAATCTCGAGCGCATATCTCAAAAGAACTATATTTGAAATATCATCTTGATCGGTTAAATAGAATGGACGCTAGAAGTGCAGATGTTGGCAAAGTTTTTTTATATTCATTTTTTTATTAAAACTATATATATATATATATATATATATATATATATATATATATATATATATATGTAGTTTTTTATATTTTTTCATATATATATATATATATATATATATATATATGAAAATGTATATATATATGAAATGTATGTATATATATATATGTATGAAAATGTATATATATATATATATATATATATATATATATATATATATTTGTTAATGATACAATGTATTTCAAAAAAAGTAAAAAAATAAAAATATATGGGTTTGATACTTCACGACGGGGATGGATGTTTGCCGAGTTCCTTAATACAATTTAAATTGCAAATTAGCCTTCTTATGATGATTATTGAGTGGCAAATAAACCAAACCTAAAATTAATTAACTTAATATTTTTCTTGTAAAGGATTAATAATTGTTCCCACATTATTATTCTCATTAAACTATTTTTAATTTATTTCTTAAGAAAATACGAAAGACATTTGGAAAGTGAATGAAAATAATTCAAACACCTATCTTCCTAACACATTAATAAAAATAAATATTAATTTAAGTTTACTTGTTTCTGAATTACATAGAAACTGAATGTATATTTTTCGGAAAAAGTCGATTCAGAGAAATGCATTTTGTTGTGAAGAGACAGATTACTTACCCCACCTTTTTTTCTCTTCGGTCGATTCCTTCTTAATTATGGAAACATTTAGTAAAATAAGAGCTTTGTTTCAGAGTTTGAGTTCTGATTTTCTTTACGGCAGTAACAAATTTGGCAGCAATTTTATAGATGTTTTCTAGACTAAATTTAATAATCGTTTCAATTGAATGCATTGATTACAACTTTCTGAAAATACGTTCAAAACACAGATAGTTCTCATTTTCATCTTTAATCTAAGGAAAACCTAAAGAAAAGTTCTGGTTAATAAATTTATGGAAATTTTTCAACAGAATTTTAAACATTAACTTCATAGTAAATTTAACGAATTTAATGCATTAATTTTGGGTTTAATAATCTTTAATTCAGAATAAACTCTGTGATAATACTAGAAATATTAATGTGATTCTTTTAAGAATTGTATTTAATAGTTTTTATTGAATGGTGTTTTTGTGTGTTTGTTATTTATATTAAAAAGAATTTCTTTGCAGTTAAATGTGATTTGTTAAAAATGTTCTAAATAACGAATTTAGCAAAAAATATTTAAACATCATTAAAAATAAACAAGCCTTCCTCTAAAGCATTCTCTTATTAAAGGTCGTGATGATGAATACTTCAGTTTGTGACATTCTTCTTTCTCCGGACATAGGAACGATGATCATGCGTAGTCTGACAATGAACTTTAGTTTCAAGTAAGTCACACTATAATCAATCACAATTGAGGTGAGAATTGGAAAAAAATTGTTGTGTATCATGTTCGTCTGCCATTTCGGCCTATTTGATTGAAGTTAATAAGCCGACTGATGGGGAAATATATTTTGTTTCGTCTTCCTGGACCACAACAAAAATAGCGGTGTAAAACATTTGCATGGATGTCGCTTCATTGAAGTTGAGCTAAAGAAAGATATTGACACTTATGTTTACTGTGTAACTTTATCATTGTTCAATATTGTGCTCAAATTATGAAAGTTGTATTACGATAAGCTAGTTTTAGTTGAATTTCACTTGTCAATTAATGAATACTTGTTAATAAAGCCTAAGTTTCCTTTACACTACTGGTATATATACCCATTTCTTGAAGATGCGTGATTTTATATCTTAGTAGAACCTGTATGTATTGCTAGCAGCCTTTATGAATGATTAAGAAATGCAGTTATTGTTATATAAACGTAAATTACAATTTTTAGGTATGTAATTCTGATGCCACATTATAGACATCCTAACAGCTGCAAAACTGCCTTAAGTATCATCAACAACATGCTTTACTCCTTGTGTGAAGGCTTTTCATAAGAAGTGCACCGCATTTCTCTGCCACAAGGGACGAAACTCGGAAAACTCCCTAGCACCTACTTCGACAAGTGTGCATGCAGATATGTAAAAACCATTCATCACTGTTCAAAGTGATCGGGATCAAACCCATGACCTTTTAGTTTGAAGAATGATGTTCTACTATTATTCAAAGGTGAGACCTGATCTAAAATTTAATTAGAAAAGCAATGATAATATTTTGCAGAGTAAAAAAAAAGTTTAGATCATATTTATTAAAATTTTTACTTACTTGGTTGACTCTATTCGTAAAAAAGATTTTGAAGTGAACTGTTATCTTAAATTTTAGCACCTATTTTTTATTTTAATTATTGTTGTCCTGAAATAATGCAAGTAATTAAAAAAATTAATTTAAATGCTTACATCAATCGTATCAAACTTGTAGATGTAAACAAATCATAAATTTTACTTAACTTACTTTACATATAACTAACTTTCTAAACTTACTTTACATATAAACCCTCATGTTGAAATAAATTCACAATAAGCTCTTAATCATGTTAAATAAAATCACGAAACAATTTTATTTATAAATTTGTAAAAGAAAATTATTATCTACGACTATTTTTTATAAATTACGAAATACCAAAGTTTATCAATATATTGTTTACCAGCATGCATGAGAAAGAAATAAAAAATTTACATGTCTTTACCAAATATTTCATAATAAAAAATGAGGTGTTTATATATTTTTTGAGACATATCCATTTCAACGCGTTTGGTTCATAAGCTGTATTGCACCAAGAAAATATTCAATTAGTTTGAGGAAGCTTAACTACTTTCAACATAATTACAATAAATGCCATTTCTGCTTGTCATAAATAACACCGCAGCTGTCAAGAAACACATTACTCATTTTTAATTAATTAGATAATGATGAATAATTAAAATATGATGGCGATTCTGGATTACACAGTTTCAATCTACGATTTGTGCTTCAAAACATAATTTGTTAACCAAATTTTAAGTAAAATATGCTTTTCTTATATTTTAGTACAAAATATTTCTAAGATCAGTTTCATATTCTTTCGCCGTCAAACATATGCAGATACTGTTCTTATAAACTTTAAATGATATAAATATATTTATTCAAAAATTTAAAATAAATGAAGTGAACAAAAAATTTGTTAATATATTAAACTGTTCTGTGAAGGTAAAAATTAAGATTCATAAATTATCTTTTTCATTACATAATATTTTATTCAATTATTATTTGCATTACATTCAATCATTACTATCAATATTTACATTAATATGTAATATTTTTAATAGGGTCCTTTTATGTCTAAAGTTTAAATGAATATACATTTAACAAGATGATCAACATCTAAGATCAAATTGTGTAGTCAGTATAAACGCATAAAATATTTTTATTTAAAATAAAATTATTGAAAACTGATTTTTATATTTTAGAGTATATGCTTAATTTATAATATTTCACATTTTTTGAAGACTATATATATATATATTCTCATTTATTTTAATTCTGCGAGATAGAAGTTTTAGATTAATATTATCTGACAGAAAAGAGCAAGTAAAGTTAAACCTTCTAACTTTAAATAAATAGTGTACATTCCTTAAAACATTTTTGTCAATCGATATGCTTTATTTTCCTATATGGATTTATAAGCATTAATTTTACTAAAAAATAATATCAAATGTTTAAATTAATTCTTCAAAAATTGATGTTAAATCGAATAATATTCAATGAATAAACAAACTTTAGCATTATGAATGAAAATTTAAATCAAAAATATTTATTGAAATTATAAAAATATATTAATGGAACTTTGGAATACCCAGGTGGGGCTAGTAGTACAGAAATGTGAGAGAAACTGCAATCCTGCGGAAATGGTACAACAAGACATTTGCCCTTCAATTGTTTGGAGGTAACTTTTAACATGACAACCTGCAAGTAATTGCTACCACGAAGCGTCAGCTCACAAATCCCCATGAGCGAAGTGTGTTGCAAGGCATGTTAAATATGCTCAATGATGTTTATGTTTCGGGTTCAGTTGACGTGTATATGGAAAAAAGCAGAGAAATGATCCTGGAACCACTCAAAAGCAATTCCTGAAATGTTAGATAATCTTGCTGGAATTTTCGAAATCCACCGGATTGCACAAAAGGTATGAGAGCATGTAAATGATTAAAGAATTTCAAATTTATCTTTCACCTATCATATTCATTTCATTTGCCAGAGACCCTTATCAATCTATCGGCATCTGGCTCACACGTGATACACACACCGTAAACTTTCAGTTCATATGTAAGGTCCATTTCTCATGGGTCCATCCACGCGGTACAATAATATGATTTGTCAAACTAGAAAAATGTCCCTAGTCATCGGCAGTCTAATGGTGATAATGATAGATCCAAACAAAGCATTATGGGCATTATTTGTGTTTCTTGATTAGGAATCAAAGACGGTGGCCCATATCAACAATGGTCTACTGACTAGTTAGCATTTTTTACTTATCGATGCACTAGATCAGAAATCTACGGCTGTTTGAGTAATTGTAACATACCCATTCTTTCTTTTAAGAATTTCTTTTAAAAGTTGATAGAACACGTAGTTTCACGTACTTTCAATGATTTTCTTCTTTGTCTTTTGTCTAATATTCGATGTTTTAATGAACAGTCAATATTCATGGTAAATCGAAATATAATATGAATAATTATCATAATATGTATGCAGAATTTACATTTAAGTTTTTCTAACTATATCAATAGTGTATATTTGAAAATCTTTTAAATTATGTGCATGTAATTGATCCCCTTCATTTTTGAAACATATGGTGGATAAATTTCTAATAAAAAATGTATATATACCTAATATCTGTGTACTATATATATATATATATATATATATATATATATATATATATATATATATATATATATATATATATATATATATATATATATATATATATATATATATATATATATATATATATAAGAAAAATATTTACAGTAATTTTATAATACTTTTTCATGTAATTATAGATAAGATAGATTTCTGATATTATAGATTCTTTTTCAAGATATTATAGATTTCTGAAGGAAGTCTATAAAGAAATTTATAAACAGAGCTATACTAATAACACTTTTATGAATATTATTTTGGAATTTAACATTGACTGTAAATTTGGGTGCTTATACAAATATAGAGATATTTTTATTTTTTGGAGAGGTAATGAAATGTCGAATACAGGATCTGATATTATATTCTTTTATCATTGCTTGTCACATTTAATTCATAGATTAATGTGCACATTTACACTTTATTTATATTAAATTTGTTGTACTTCTGAATTTTATTGCCACATGCTGATGTACCCCCTAACACTTGGATACGTTTCCTACCGCTTGACCCTCGAATCAATTATGTTCATTTTAAAATCTTTATTAAATACTTATCGTATATTCCGAAGACAGCACATATTGAGAAAACTTGTGTAGCCATTATGACATATTTGTTCAAAGAGGAAAATCTGCTGTATCTTAAACATGAACTGAAAAAAAATTAATTTTCTTTTAAAAGTTACTCGATATGACGCACAATTAATATTTATTATTGATAGAAATAATTTTTTCCTTTATTTTAAACTACATTTTTAATTTTTTCAGCAATGTATTTTTGTGTGCTTTTAGGCATTGATGATATTTTAAAATAATGTTTGTTTTATAGCAGAATCAAATTTCCAAAGAGTTCTTTTACATCAATCTCAAGGTTAAAAAAAAAATTTCGTTTTTCTTCATATCCGTTTATTTTCATTTTGCAAAAGTTTTTCTCTAATTAAAATTGCATGTGATTTTGATGTTTTTAGGAGTTTTTAGTTAGAGGGATTGACTCTATAAACATATATATAAATTTTTTAACAGAAATTGATTATTTCCCATGGATTTCTCAGTTAAAATTTATAAATATGATAATTCATTGAAATTGTTTGAAAAGTAATTATGAACAGTATTTATGATTATCGATTAAGTAATCATCATTCTTATCATAGTATTATATAGTATAATAAATACATTGAATCCTTGATGGAAACTTTCCAGTTGAAAAAATGTGCAAAATGTGTAGAACAATCGTGCATTTTTTGACTGAAAAGATTGAAATTTTTAATGCAGATTTTAAACTTTGGTAAATAAATTCTGATGCCATCCTTTGATTTTCCTTTTTAAAAAGAAATCATTTCAATATTAATGTTATAATTGCTTTGAAAATTATGTTAAATAGTTGAAAAATTATCGTAATTAAATAACCATCAAAACATACAATTCATTGCGTGAAATAGAAAAATTAACCATTGGTAAATTTAAGCTAATATCTGTATCAATGGAATGTATATAAAAAAGTAATTTATGGAGAAAATTCTACTTTAGTAATTAATGGAGGTTTTGTTTTGTATAAAGGGGATTCGAGCAATTAATTTTATCGAATCCAATAATTATAAATAAACAGATTAATCGAAAAGTTAAGAAATTTTATGTAAAGTGATTATATTTTAATAATATGCTAACTTATTATAAGCAATAAATGTCTGTTGATTCTGGTAAAAAGAAGAGTCCTCTTCAACATTACAAAGTTGGTGGTTCCATATTTCATATTACTGAAAATTATCTGAATAAAAAGTTCGCTGCTTGTTATAAGTGCGATAGAATCCAATTGTTTTAAGCCAGGGTGGTTTGCACTGAAAAATTTTAAGAAAAGTGTAGATCTCAGATAGGCTAGGGATAGAATTAGGAGGCGTTTCTCTTTTTAAGTCTTCAACTAACAAAAATATACGGAAATATATTACAAAGATATGTAATCGAAATTGTAAAACTGTACTTATTTAGAATTATAACTATCAAACTGTATTAAATAAGAAATATGCATAAGATGTAGTTTTTAGTACTGTTTCATAACAACTTATTATAAATACAAGATAAAAATGTTAAGTTTTCAATCAAATGAATATTAATTTCAAATTTTATTTGAAATCAAAAAATTGGTTTCAAATTATATATTTCATAAAATATAGGCAAGTCAACTACTGAAAATTAGGACTTAAATTTCGGAAAACTACCAAGTTCTCAAAAACTACTTTCGTGTTTCAAGTACTGAAATGTGTATGTTTAAATATTTGAAATTTTGTGTGTGGTATATAACTGTATGCCATATTACATAAATAAGTAATTTGGTTTAGAATTAAAAAAATGAAGAGACAAAAAATAAAATGAGAAAATACACTATAGAAAGAAGTTCCTTTTATTTAGCTGATATAAATAAAACCTTTATTCTCTTTTGCACCGTATTTTCACCAGATTAAGTTAAGAACCAATGCATGGAATGGATTGAAATTTAACACAGGATGCTACTTTAAAATTAGGTTTTAAATCAGCCAATCTATCATTTCTAAAATTTTACTTCACAGCATTTATGATTATGTTAAATCATATTTAATACGGATTAGAACATAATGTAAAGCTACTTATGCCGGAATATACAATATTTTGAAACTTTACCGACTACAATAGTGGAAGTCCTTTCCTATCTTTAAAAATTGACATTTATGTGCATACGTTGAAGTAAGGAGCAAATTATATATGATACTACATCTCTTCTTTTATAACATTAACACATAGACTTTTTTTATTAAAAAAGTTTTATAAAAAAATTATGTTTTTTTTAAATATTTAAAATATATAATTTTTACTCATAGAAGGGAATCCATTTTTGGTTTTTGCAATACACCGATGATAAAGAATGTATTAAAATACGATTGAAGGAATTCAGTGTTTTTTCATATTTCCGCAATTATCTAGAATATTATCAACCATTCCACGTCTCATTCAGTTAATTTCCTTAATCTGTAACTGAAAGTCCTTATTTCCTGGTCCAAAACTGCATTTTAACATAACTAAAAGAAAATATCTTTAAAAATAGTAAACATCGTTTTTTTTTTTCTCTTCAAAATTGATGTTTTTTTCTGATAACTGGGTACACATTTTCCACAGGAAGCCACAGCTTGTTTATGTATTTTATATAAATGTGTCTCTGCTTAGCACACTTTCCAGCACCGTTAGTCAAATATATCTCCAATGAAATACAAGCATTTTCTTTAATGATTATTAGAGAACTATGCAAATTATAGTGTTGTGTGCTTAATCACCAATTAGATGAAAAGGAAAAAACAATTTTAGCTTTTTATTAATTAATTAAGTAGAAAAGTTTGAGTTAATTGAGTATTAAATAAACATTTACTCAAACAAATTGCAAGCATTTAACAGAAGTTCACAGTTGTCCTTCAGTAAAGATAAAAATCCTCTCAGCTTTGTTCTTCCTTCGAAATGAAAACAGAAATAGGAAAACAGGCTTTCCCTGCAAGAAATTTAATTTAATACAAATTTTTAGCGATTTTTAGGACATTAATTATTTACTTAAACTCTGATTTTTTAATGTGTCCGATTCGAAAACTGTAGCTGAGAATATTTCTACCAAAAGAACATCCAGGCTTAAATTAATTATTTCCTTAATTAATTAGAACAGAATAATTAAGACGGCAGCTTCACAAATAATAGAAAGCGCGTGATGCTCATTTACTAAGTGAAGTCTTCCTATTTCCTGGGGGAATAGGTTGTTTCTTCATATTCTACTTGAGAATATAAATTTTCGTATCTCACTTTAAAAAAATCCCTAAGGTACACGCTTCATTACTTATGTTTCAGATTATTTGCTTTTAACGTGGGATTTTTATTGTAAATCATTCTATTCTAATCAAACAACGTGATTTGAACTTTATCGCCTTAAGTAAATACTATGACAAAATTCAGAGAATAATACTTCATGAAAGTAATTTGATTTGTTCATAAAATGTTCTCTTATTTTTTTATAAATATTACTGGTTTTATAAAAATATTTGGTGCAATGTTGAAATGAAATTTCCAACAATTTTAGATTAGATTTACGGAAATATCAATTTCCTTTTCTTGACTAGTAATGAACACCAAAGTAGTTGTTCTTTGTTTTTAAAGTATCGAATACATATATATATATATATATATATATATATATATATATATATATATATATATATATATATATATATATATATATATATATATATATATATATATATATATATATATATATATAGCCCATTGTGCTAACCCATTCTGCTTACTACAGAATTATAATTAATGGATTTCATTGACCTAACGTTATTAATTTCAAGTACTTGTGGTACAATTGCAAATGCTGTAAAGGTTTTTTTATTAATCCTAATAAGTTCAGTTCATACGCTGTTTTTACGACCAAATACGAACGTTATTTTATTGATTTAGATCAGGTATGCCCAACTAGAGGACCATGGGCCACATAGGGCCTAATGGAAGTCTATATTAATTTAGACATTTGAATTATAGACAGTTGAATCGAAAAAGTCGTTTTTCCACTCACCCACTCGCCAGGAATTTTTTTCCCTTTCATTTGACTTCCAAGTAATAAGAAAATAAACATTTGTGGTTACCGGACAGAAAATGTTTTGTCGAATAGTATAATAAATTCATTGCTTTCCTTCTTTGCTTAATTACTTTTTCTTGCATGTGAAATAAAAATTTTGAAAACATAAATCTAAATTAATTTCATGCAGACATTCTATAACAGAAGTATAAAATGTGAAATTTTTACTCAGATAATTGTTATACTTCGTTAAGTCAGATGGCTGCACAAATCCACTGTAGGTAAGAGTGGCTCAGTATCTTCACGTCGCTTCCCGTTTAGATCAGCAAAGTGAAGCACCATTTACCAAGGGCAGTGATAAAGAGGGTGACCACGTAATCTCCCTTACTGGGTTGCTGGAGCAGAGTAGGCTAAGGACATGTCTACAGTAATATGTCACGTCCAAAGTCCTTCGGCTTGTGTGACGTGAATGTGGAGAGGAGGGTGCTAACCCAAATGTGACCTTGTCACCTGACTTTGGTTTAAAATGACGAGGCACTTGGTGATGGGAGAATATTCCAAAGCCATTAACCTACAGTTACAGTTCGGGACTCACCTGTACCGCTACATATATGAGTAGATAAGAACCTTGTAGGAGATATACTTCCACAAACAAGTGCAATCTGGTCAACTTTTTAGTGATTTTTATCCAAGTAAATGCTGAACTTGCTTTTTTATCATATAAATAATTATCGTATTTATTTTTATTAGTTATTTATTTGTCATGGCTGAAAGAAAAACTGAAAAGAAGAAAAGAAAAATTGACTATGACAATACACAATTCCAGAGTAACTAGGAATATTTGAAGTTTTTATTTATGTAAAAGACAATTCTGTATGTTTGATTTGTCATCATTTAGTTTCAACTTTAAAATTATACAACCTAAAGTGACACTATGAAAAAAAACATGGAGAAATTGATAAATGTACTATTGACAAACGTAAAGCTAAATTACAATCTTAGAAGGATAATTTGGCATCTCAACAATACATATTTCATAAGAAAACTGCCTATCAAATGGTATTGTAGGTATTAGATTTCGAGTATCCCTCACTATTGCTAAAAACATAAACCTTTACAGACGGTAACTTTATGAAAAATTTTCTAATTTCCGTATTTGAAGAAATCTGTTCAGAAAAATTGAATCCCTACTCAAATTAGTCTGTCCTATCAAATTGTAGAAAGAAGAATAGAAAACATTTCGAGTGAGATGTGGGCATTGCTAAATACAATTGAAACAAGCTTCGTGTCTCACTGGCTTTGGATGAAATGTCAGAAATAAATGGCGTTGTTCGACTTGCTATTTTTACTAGAGGTGTCGATAGTCAAATGAATATTGTTGAAAAACTACTCTTACTTGTGAGTTTGAAAGTGCGACCACTGTAAGAGATATTAAAGATGCTGACGTGCAAAGTCTTCGGATAAATTTTAAAAATCTTGCAGGCATTGCAACAGATGGAGCTCTTTCAATGGTTGGAAAAATGTTGGGGATGTTAAGCTAATTTTCGATCACATAAAAGCTTTGGGAAGCAATTCAAATCATTTTGAAATGTTCATTTGCTATTATTTTTTGCACGCCGAGAATTTATGTACACAAGTGTTAAATATAAAATGAAAATTGTTGTCGTGGTAATAAATTCAATTAAAAACAGTCCATTGAAGCATCATCCATTACAAGAATACCTTCGAATTGGAATATGGTGATCTCATTTATTACACAAAAATTAGGTGGTTAAATCGAGGAAACTGCTTACTGCGATTTTGGAATTAAGGGAAGAAATCGAAACTTTCATGAACAATAATGGACATAATAAAAGTGATCTTTAGGATGATTAATGGCTTCTAGATTCAGGTTTTCTAACAGATATAACAACGAAACTGAATGATCCGAACCAGAAGGCACAAGGTAAAATAAGTTGATTACTGATTGTTATCAAGATATAAAATTCTTAGCTGCATACCTTCAGTTTTATGAAAATCAATTGCAATCACAAACAATTTGATTCATTTCTCACTGTTAAATACCTTTAAAAGTGACAATAAAAACTTCTCCAAATATCCTACGGAAATCGAATAATCACTATAAGAATCCAACACCAGATTCTCTTACATACAAAAGCTTCCGAAAATGTTTATAATATTTTCGCGCCATTTAATGTTGAGGTAGAATCAACGCCTCCAAATTTACAAATGGAGCTAAAAGAATTACAATTAAGCATCGAACTATAAGGTCTGTGGAAAACAAATAAGATCGTATATTATTATGTCAAAAATGTATCCTCGAAGATAAATTTCCAAATTTAAAACGATTGGCTATGCATATCATAACAGCATTTGAAACTACTTATCACTGTGAGTCATTTTTTTCCTAATTAATTCTGGTCAAAATATCGCAACAGATTGCTTGTGGACCCATCAACTACGGTCCGCGTAGATTAAGTTATCCGTTGATGTTAAAAAAATCTCAATTAAGATATATTATTTAAGCAAGTGTTACATTAATCGTAAGATGATAAAATGTTTTGAATAATTGTTTTATTTTGATATGTGCAGCCCACCTCAGTTTATTAAATTTTCCCTTGGCTAACCAAATGCTGTATGTTGGGCACCCCTGATCTAGATAGATATTTCCTTCAATTAAATAAAAGTCTGGATAAACCATCCTCGTAAAAATCACGAGGATTAAATTGAATATTTTTAAACATCCAACCACTAAGGAGCAATTTTCAAATGTTCCTTCCTTTACATTTTTAAAAATTAAACATGTCGCACAATAAACGCTATGAAAACCTCACAGCGCCCACATCTGTTTCCTTGGCCTAGGGGGAAAGAATATTTTCCGGCGAGGTGGTCAGCCTAACGCGAAGTCTCCAGGGTTTAGTTCCCAAGCATGATTCTTCATTCTCGGTAATACTGATTAATAGTGTCAACTATTATTTTCAAAGCATTTGGCAATTTTTATTCATCGTTGTAAATGTTCTTTGTCAGTTTTAAATTTTTTTGTACAATACTGTAAATTTTATGACTTCTATCAGATGTTTTTGGAAAATTTGCAATTGTCAAAATATTACTTTTTAAGTTTTTTATCCTTCATAATGCTACTCTTTAATTTATGAAATAAATATTTCCAAAAATTATTATAAAATAAGAAGGAAGGTATAATAGTGCGGTTCGTGGAAATATAATAAAAAAATATTCAGATTATTTTTTCAATGAAAAATAATAATTTAAAAATTGCCCGGCAGATACGAGCTGACGAATGTAAATTTTGTCAGTTTATCTAAATCTAGTAAATAAAAACTAATAAAGAAACTTTACAACATTAGAGAGTGTGTTTTATCTTCAATCGCAAGATGCTATTGTGACCGTCAAGACAAGATATTAACAAAGAGAGGCGTGTAATTACATCTATAACAGCTGAGTTTGGTTGGTCTGCATCGATGCTACTGGCAGCCAATTGATTAGAGTCTTTCGGCTCCGTCAAAGTTGACGAAGAATATCAAAGCACATATGATCTTAAATAACATCTCAACTAAATATCTGCCAGAAATATATACGATAAAGAAATTCACGTTAACTTACATAATCATTGAGTCACTCGATCATCAAATTTCAAGAAGAAAGCCTTGGTGGAATGTGCAACTTAATGCGATTTACCATCCTGCGAGAAGGATTTGGCAAATAACGCAAATCTTTGCTGCAGTGAAAGCACAATATGATCTCACAAAAACATAAAATACTATGAGGTTACTGAATAGATTTTCTAGATTGATACAAATAAGCACTGTTTAAGAAAGAATTGTCTCCGTGAAACCATTCCAAATGGTAATAAAAGGAGAATGCAGAACTTAGCTATGTACTCATGACGATTCGATGAATACCAGATACAAGTGTTTTGCGTACTGATGTCACCCTGCAGAGAAAAGTAGCCCTCAATTATCAATTATTAATCAATTCAGTTATGCTCATAATGTTCAGCTATTAATGTGAGTCATGTTCTATTTATTCATACGACCAAGTTCAATTATCTTCTCCTTATCATAATTTTATAATAGTGAATTGGTGAGGGTTTGAATCTTATACGGATTCAAAGTAGAATATGTTCAAACGAGGTTTATTGAATTATAATCATTATACATTCAAATAAGCACTGCCATTCTTGTGCATGGGTCGGATATCAAACATTTCATGTCACTTTATGCATGACAAATGGTCGAGTGCTTGATAAACAATTCTCCAAATTCCTTATTTTCAAAAACGTCGTATTAAATCTTGGTCCCATTCAGTGAAATAAATCTTTACAAAGAAAATTTCCTTAATTTCTCTTTGTTGAACGTTTACAATGTAACAGTCGTAAATGCAACAATCTTATATAAGCTTTTAATAAGTAATGCTCGATCTGATAGCGATTACATGTTGCTGTTATCAAATGATGGAGTTGGTATCATAGTGTGTATCTGGTCTGCCAACTTTGCTCTATATTCTGCCCAATGATCAGATTTTCAGAATTTTCAATTAATCCAGTTGAAAATCTCGTCATGGGTGCTGAAATCATGGCAGTTCCATGTCCATGTTTAACATTGAAAGGAGACAATCAAATTCATACGCCTGTGCAGCTGTCCTCCAAACCTGAACCCCTCCTGCTGTAGAGAAAAGAGTGAAACATGATTCATCAGAAATATTACTTTCTTTCACTTATCAATAATCCAGATCTTATAAGTGTGACACCATAATAGGCGAGTTTTGGCCTTAACATTTGTGACAAATGGTTTGGTAATTTTGCCCTCCACCATTTTGGTTCGACGAGTTTGTCTTGCTGCCCTTGTTTATACTATCGTGGCTTTAGACACCTTATCTCAAGAAACGACTAACAGTTGGAATGCTTTGGGTAATTTTTCTCCATCTAGATGGGCTCCTACAATGTGGATTCTCTGAAAATCTAAAAGGTCTAACATATTATGCTTTTGAAAGAATCCTAGATTTACAGAATTTCAATAAAATTACCAGATAATACCAGGATATAAACATTTCTATATATTTATAAAATAACTCGTAAATATTATTATGTTTTAATGCTTACAAAGCGCATTAACTAATGCCACTTTTATTCACAGGAGTTTGTATTGTTTTGATAACCCCACCTTTATCTATATGCGTATTTTTTGAGAAAAAGAAAACGAGAAACATTTAGTCAGCCAAATTTATGTTGATTGAAAATTGTGAGGAATTGATAACTTGAGAAAACATTTCACAATTATTCATAGTATTGTGAGAAGATATGTTATTAAATAATCTGCAATAAATATAAGAAAATAATAACTAAAGTAAAAAGTAAATAGGATAATAATTTAATTGAATACAAAATTTCCAATGATTTAAAGAAACCCTATCAAGATAATTTTAGAAAATTATATATTTTAAATGCTTATATTTATAGATGCAATTTTATATAAATATATATAAATGTGCCAATACTCATTTAAGAACAATTTAATAAAAAGCTTAAAACTTCAAAAATGAATAGCATAGGAAGACATTTTTAACATTTAAAAGTCTAATGGAAAACTATGAGCAAATCTGAAAAAGAAAAATCACTGTCGAAGTGCTCAGAAAATTACATTCCCTGACAAGACAAGGAATTCGTCAAAACTCTCCCTGCGGAGAATCTTTCGAACAAACTGGAAGGAAAAGCTGTCGCTTTCTCAAGGGTGAATTTAAATGGAGAAAGATCTTGTTTCTGAATACCTTCTCCTGCCATTTTTTTCAGCAGAAGTAGTATTTGATGACAACTCCTAATAAGTTTTTTACTTTTTTATCAAATTCTCTCTCTTTCTCACTAGTACATAAAAAAAATTACAGATTTTTAAATCATTTCTGTGAAACATGGCGTCCCTTCAAAAAACGTGAATTTCTTCTTGAAAAACCATTAATGAAGTGACATCTTGAAATGAAATCGATAGTCAGAAATTGAAGGGAATAAAAACCCTGCCACTTTACAGAAGTAATGTGAAAAATTGATTCAATCCATGTTAAGTCATACCTTTAAGTGTTCCTGTAATTAGGTTATATAAGTTAAAACCCCTATTGTGTTATACAATAATGAAAAAACATTTCTATAATATATATGTCTGTAATATGAGTTAAAAGTTGACACTTTTTTCATTAATTTTTAATACGATGCTGTGAAATTTGAAGCTTTTTATTCCTTTTAACTTACTTTTCACAATAAATGCTTAAGTAAACTAATATATCGCGTTGAACAAGAATACTATTTTGCCATAATGTTGAATATCAATTTCTAAGTTAGAATTTCATTAGATGTGATGGCAACTTTAAGCAAAAATTAAATCTTTAAAGTATTAGACGATACTTTCTTTCCTGACTGTCAAAAAAATATTTTCCTAAAGCTGTTTCTGTTAGTTAAGTGGTTCTAAATATGTATTGTGTCAGACACTGACAAACGCAAACTTAAGATCTATGAAAATGCAGATTACTCACGCCAATTTAAATATGTTTTGTGAAACTGAAAGCCATAATTAATCTGCATTGTTAACGCTTCCATAGGAATAATTCAAGCATAGAAGATCAGTAAAAAATTATGTTGTTTTATGCTTGTTATTGAATAATTTTTCTACCTCACAAACTAGCAAATCATTTCAGGATATTTTTCAGTAAAAAGCTCAAAGCAAAAGTAATTCACTCGGTTTAGATTTTTCATGTAGAATGAACAGATGTAAAGCATTTTCTCTACATTTATATAAATTTTAAATTATGGACAATAGATCTTGATTTTTAAGAGAAAGATAAAAAATAGGCAGTATAAATTAAGAAATTAAATTAAATTATTGCAAAACGAATATGCCTTGAAGTTGTTGCTAATAAAATAAGATAATATTATCATTTTTACTATTACCAAAAGCACTCGTGTAATATCGAAATAATTATCACCGTAATTTTAATGTTCATTCGTAAAATGTCCAGTAAAAATATATGTACGTGAATAAGTATTGCACGTTTTTGAAATCACGTCTGAAAATCTCATCTTTTCTGGCAATATTCAAATTTGAACAATAATTTACAGTTCATTGTTGATATTTATTGCAACGTTTTGTATAAGGAAATATATAACATTTATATTCAGTTATACTCAACAAATTTAGATCGTTGTTGCATTATTCTTGCCAAAATGAGGCTAGCTTAATATTTCAAACCAGCTCCATGAATCTTAGCCTTTGAATGATTAATTTGTGACACAATTTTTTTTTAAATAATAAGATATAACTTTAATGTTTCCCGAAATAATGTCTTTGGATACTAATCTATTTTTACAACTTCAAATTATTTATTACTGATAAAACAAATATAAGTGCTTAACACTGTAGCTTATAAGCGTATTTCAGGATGATCATCAATATATACGTACAAACTTATTAAATGTAAACAAAATGAGCTAAAAAAAGTACCCAATTCTGTAACAGATTGTTTACAAGAGTTACGGTTTCTTCCATGTTATATTCAATTCCCTTCTCCATTCTAGTCAAAATTGTTTTAAAGAAAGCTTCGAAAGATTTCAAGAAAAAATTTATATTTTTGACATATTATAATGTTAAATTATTTGAGAAGACATATTTACAACACGAGTTTTGACACTATTTAATTATGCATAGTATATTTTAGAACAATAACTTAAATTAAGATTTAAATTAATTTCTAATCTATAAAAGAATTTCAAAACTAATGAAATGAATTGAATACCCAAATTAATGAAGCAAAGTTCAGAAAAATAATTATTGAATCATTTAATCAGCAAACTTCTACAAAAATATGGGTTCAATATATGCACAACTATTTTTATAGGAATAAAAGATAAGTAATTATGTATAATTATTCGACAATAGCTATTTAAATAAAAGTTTTAGAATAATTTTTTTAAGCTAACTTAAGCAGCTGAGAAAAATTATCATTTAGTTGCTCGTGTTTAGTGATCTGTTTTGTATTTCACAACCAGATTTTGGTTTCCAATTTTTGATTATTTTTTCAGCATAAATGCTAATTTGTCTTGTGCATATAACTAACGTCTTTTTCAAACCAAAATAGAAGTCCTAAACAAGAATATTTTGAACTGAAATCTAAAGCGCTAACATTTTGGTGTAAGTTTAGTGTTTCGAGCTCTTAAAGAAAAATAAAATCGTAATTCCATATTTCCCTATCATGCTTAAGAAATTGAATATATTTTCAATGAAGGACTTTATGACACAATGTGAAAGTCTAGGATATAAATGTGTGAGGTAACCCACAGACAGAAGTTACCAACTTTCCAGGATTTTTAAATGAGGGAGGTATACTTAGATTACCCGGAATTAAATTAAGATAGGTAATGATTAGTTGATTGGTTTGGTTTTATGGCGCAAGGTCCAAAAAATGGAAAATCTGCATTAAGGTAGGTAAGCATCGCTTTCCTGACACTTTGAGGAGTTGGGAAAAGAAGTGGATATTTCAAGAAAGATTTCTTCTAATCTCATTTTGTGCGCAAAGATAGAATACGCAAACATAAACAAGAAAGATGTCGAGACGGTGTTAAAATTAAGTCATTAAAGGACCAAAATAGAATTAATAATTTATTTTCAATTCGATGTTCTGACAACTAGTTCAATTCTGAACAAGAAATGAACATTGTGTCATCTAAACAGTCAGTTGAGAAATACTAGCACGCAAATCTATATGTAGAATCAACAGAATCATCTGCCTCAAATACCATTGGCCCTTTTGTAACTCCGCGTACAAAGATCAGCTTTATCAATGTGGCTGCAGGTGCCACTACGCTTCCTGAAATACTCGCAATTCTTCTATATTATTCAAAATATCATGAAAGTATCTCTGAATTCCTATGTAATTCCAGATGGTCTAAATATATCTTAATATATCTATATCTAGATATATTATATATATATATATATATATATATATATATATATATATATATATATATATATATATATATATATATATATATATATCTTTGTTATACAAATACCATTTGCTTACAGATATATTAATGATTTCCTAATTTTTAATTTCTTAGAATTTGACAAAATTTACAACACTATACATCCTGAAGAATTAAAATTAATTAAAACAAATAACGATAACTTAAAAACTGAATTTTTGGATATTTTGATTACTGTAAAAGATAAATATACATAAACCGACATTTATGACAAAACTAATGAAATGATTTTAATTTCAAAGTTAATAAGCTAATTTTTTGGAATTCAAATATTTCAATTAAAATTTATAAAAATGTTATTTTCAATCAACTTAAAAAAATCTATAATATATGTAATAATTTAAACAATATCAATAAACTAATAAATAGAATAGAAAATATTCTAACTCATAATAACATTCCAATTAAATTTATTAAACACTATTTGGCTAGTAGAGCATTGCTTATAAGAGTGAAGTAAGGCGTAGTCATATACTACAGAAGGGTTACCCAAGCCTTGAAAGTCTTATAAGAAACTTGAAATGCAAATGGTGCTTACACTTAGTAGCTAATTTATGTATTTATTTGGCTTACATATAGTATTTGGTGTGGTTTTTGCAGATTTGGACTTGTATTTGGATATGGATTTGGATCTGGTTTTAATTTGATTATTATAAAATAAATTTTGGCAACATTAGATTTTGGGTCATATATTTTAGATTAAATTTTACTTTTTTTACTCTGGCTTGATATTTTGGTTTGAGCTTTTGATGTGGCTTTAGGGTGTACTAGCTTTTTTTAAGACTATGTCTTGGACCAGTGCAGAAAAGTCATACTTTGTGCCAATGTGGTCAACACCCCCTGAGACGAAGCTGGCCATGCTGGTACTTCGTTCCTTTTTATATTTTTCTTTGAAATTTTAAAATATGTTTTATATTTTTCGTTGACATTTTAAAATATTTGTTAAACATTTTTCCAACTATTTACTATATTTTGTATTTTTAATGTATTATTTTATATATATATATTCTTTTTTTTTTTTTTTTTTTTTGAAATTTTAAGATATATATTGAATATTTTTCCAACGATTTACTATATTTCATATTTTCAATGTATTGTTTTCCATTTGGTATTTTCAATGCATTATTCTCCATCTAATATTTGATTATTAATTTTATAAAATATAATATTATATACATATATATATATATATATATATATATATGCAATATCTCCCTTTCCATGAGTTCATATCTCATTAAGTCAACACAATTCTTCATATATAACAAATTTGAACATAAATTTTATTTAAAATGTTTTGCAGATCTTAAAAATTTTTAAAAAGTATTCAAATAAGGAAAAAATGAAGTTGCTTAGTATAAGTTTTTTTCGAAGCTTTTCGTAAAAAATATCAAAATTTATTCAATTCATGAAAGTATATGTCATATTTCTTGTTAATGATCTTAAATTTTTGTTCTCATGTCTTTTTGATGTAGGAGCTTTTCTTCTTCGTCAGAAAATTAAAATGACAGGAACGTAATTTGGCGCTATTCGAGGAATGAGTCCGCGAAATTCCACTGGAATAAAAGGTAGAAGATGGCTGTTGTGGTCAATGATCCCTTTCCTTAGATGACTTCTAACATCTTCCAGAGGATGCAAACGACTGCCAATTGTTCCTTAACGATTCTCTCGAGACCGTGAAAGAAATACAAAAAGAAGTCAATTATATGAAAGGAAAACTATTATGATATTCAGCTGATTTCTTTTGATGATATAGGCAAGCCATTATTCACGCAAAAAATAATATTTCAGCCATTTTAATTTCTTCATTTCATATACTTACATGCAGATTTCATTTTAAAACATGGAGATAATTTAACTAATAATATTTAACAGAATTTTTAAATTATATCTTTGGTGATTTTTAGCTGAATTTAGTCCAATAAAAAATATTTTTACATAAAACCTTATTCATATTTACATGGGCAATAAAGAATATTCCAACAATCTATTAGCATGAAATTATTGAATGCAAACAAATTAACTTAAATGTTAGAGCTCACTTTTATAATTAATTAAATAATGCAACTCACATTTAAATTACTTAGGTATAAATAAGTTGCATACTATTTACTACGACAACATATTTTTGACGTTAATTTCATTTAATATCCAGTGTAAGGAAACTTACCATTAACACCAATCATAGATTCTAATAATTTAAATACCTGGATTTAATGACGAATGATATAAATTAATTTAATTTTATATAACTGACATTCAGATTTATGTCTCTGAATGTCGTAAATGTAAAATGTAATTTTTTTAAACTGTCAGCTTTCTGTAATGTTAATTTTTGGATTTCCTATTTGTTTTGAAATTATTATTTTTAAATTAATTATTGCAAACTGAAAAATTTTCAAATCACTAATTGAAGAATTAAGATTAAAATTTATAATAATTTCTCTATAAGTGACCATGACTGCTGAGTATGTAATTTTTATGAGTTGGTACCGAAATAATGCTTGTACTTTTCATACGCAATTTAAGTAAATTATCATTGTCTAATTGATTTATGATATATTACATAATATGTTTCTAGACCCTTATCTAAAATTATGTTTTTCAGTATTACAAGTAATAACTTCATTTATTACATCTATTTAGCTACGAGAAATAAATGTATCAATTCCGTTTCGTGAATGTATATATATCTAGATGACTTCTAAGATTTGCCAGATTCACTGCAAAAGACAGCAAACAAATATATTAAAAAATTTAAGAGGCGGTTCACCCCTCTTACTCTTAAAATAAAGTAAAGGAAAAGCCTGGGAGTGTCTCATTGGTTTACAGCCAATTATTCCACAGTTTTCTCGTTCTGTAGACGCAGCGCAACTTCTTCTTCTGAATGGACGTGATTGTTTGGAGAATATCATTTTTTAAAGCTCACTTGATGATTCTTTAGTCTGCACTCTCTGTAATTCTAAATATCCGATTGGTATGGCCGCCATAATTGATGCTTGTATTCATATTCTTGAAAGTAGTATAAAAAATATCTTGAAGGCACTTAAAGCAATAATAATTCCAAATATTTACCGAGAATTGAATTAATATCAAAAAGGGAATCGTTGAGGAATAATTAATTAAATATTAAAAACAGAAAAATCAAGATCTAGTCCTAACATTAATCAAGTGTTGTATAAAGAAATTAATTCAAATGGCTAGGAAAAGGGTGGCAGAATGTATCTAAAACTAATACTTATGCAAAGAGAAGGTTAGCATCTACCACCAACAGTAATTTCCAGCATTTTTGATATTGCCTTAGGGATCTATATATAACTTAAATATTATTATACTTCAAAATCCGTTAAAATCATATTTCTTCCCACCGCTTGGCAATGAATGAAAACAAATATGTATGTAATTTTAATTATTATTACATACATTATTACTAATTCAGCAAAACTTTGTTAATTTTGATTACATTTATAATTATTGCTAAATATGGAGTAAAGCCTAATCTACCATTGTACTCTAAAATGTACAAGATCTACTCCGAAAATTACCAGAATATCTACAGATGATTTACAAGATGTAATAGATACACACAAGTATGGAAGATAACTCACAACAGCATCATTGATCAAATAACGATACAGACAAATATCACCACTTATGTTACTGAAAACAGCCTGAAGCCTTACCCTTTCATACGTTAAAAAAATATTATTTTACTCTTATTTATTATAGGAAACGTTTTTATCTTCTGCGAATAATAATCGCAATGCTATATCGTCAAGCAAACCAACTGATAATGGCAGCGAAAATTAAGACACCCAAAGTGGTAATCATGCTCACGCTTTAACTGAACAAATTATAACAGAACTCAATGATAATATTATGGAGCTAAAACAAAAGGTAGATAATCTAAAATAATATTACCAAGAATCCATATGGCTAGTTTATACAAGGAAAACCTTCAATAATGCTTAAAAAACATACAATTTCTGAAAAACAAATAATAATCAACACCATTATGTGACGATAAAAAAAATCTGCAATAGGTAAAAATATCTCGGGATAAAGTGTAAAAATAAAGGAAGAGGTGAACAATTAAAGTTACCTAAAAATAAATTTATAGTAGAAGAAAAACGAAAGCAAATGAGAAAATTTATTTTAATAAATCCTCCAAAAGAAATTTCTAAAATTTTCATTACAAATTCAATAAGTAAAAAATTAATATCATTGTTGATAAATCAATAATTAAGGTTGTACAAATGAGCAAAACATTAAGGAGTCAGAATTTATGAAATTACATAATCGAACTTTCAAAATATGCAAACTTGCTCAGCAGAAATTTAAATATCTTGATTTTTCTAGATACAGAATGTATAATTTCTCTATAATGAGAAAATATTAATAATGTCAGAATTATCGTCATTCAACTTAACAACTTAAAATTTCTGCAAATGTTATCAGTAAACAGTTTGTTATCTTAATAGAACTTTCCTCGTTGCATTGAATATAATTTCCTTTCAACAAATTACTTTACAAATTTCTTTTGATTGTTTGTTTTAATTTTGACAATCAAATCTGATATTTTAGCACTTCTTCCTAAGAAAAAGTAACGAATGTACAGATTTGCATTCTTAATAGTGCTGTCCTCTTTCATTGAATATTTTTGGAATTCCTTTCTTTAGGTCAAGTAAATTCGTTGATTTCATTAGAAATAGCAGTTTATTAATCAAAGAGTATTATTAATGCCGCATTTTTCAGTAAGAAAATGTTACTAAACTACAGTTCTTCAGGTTCATTAGGGCTGGTCACTTTGCACATAATATTATTGGGTTCCCTTTCCAAATAACGTAACACGTTCTTATTATTGGTTATTGTTGCTTATGTAATCCAAGCTTGAATTACGATTTATCCAATCAAGCTCATATTTAAGAGTTTTTTAATAAGAACAAAATTATTAATTTTAATTTTTTATACCTATTAGTACTGACCACACTGTAGGAAATGTTAATGGGTTTTTTCCGCAAATAACGTCTTTCTTCCCATTGGAAATTGCTGTTTATTTAATCAAATCTTGTATTTAGACATTTCTTAAAGAATAAGCAACAGTTCTCTATTTTTTATAGAACTTTATTCTTTGCGTTGGATATTATTGGGTTTCTTTTCCGAAAATTATAAGTAATCCTTTCTCTCTATTGGGAGTTGCAGTTTATCCAATAAAAGCTTCTATTTAAAAAAAAATTTGTAAGCAGTTCTTCATTTTTAATTTTTTTCTCATTCCATTGAATATTGTTTTATTACCTCAAATCACCTCAAAAATTCATTTATATTGATTATTGTAAATTTACCAATAAAAATTGCTATTTATGCATTTCTTCGTAAGATTAAGTTACCAGTATAAAGTTCTTCATTCTTAAAAAAGCTTTCCTCCTTGCATTGAATACTATTGAAATTTTTTTCTGCAAATCACAAAAATTCTTTGCTTCCATTGATGATAACTAATCCTAGTACAATTCTTCACATTTATTAGTGCAAATCGCATTACTCTGTACATTACTGTGTTTCCTTTTCGTAAATCAAGCAGAGTTATTTTTTTAATTGGGGGTTGCAATTTATAAGAGCAGAGCTTCTATTTAAATATTTCATTCGAATAACTTACCATTGAACAGTTCTTTCTTAATATCACTTTCCTCATTGCATTAAATATAATTTGGAATGTTACTCAATGCTATGGCAACAGAATTTCGTTTTCTAAATGCCATTTTAAACAAACATGCTCATTCTAATTAGTCCTGTAGCATCTAAATCTATTGCTCTAATAAGTCTAATAACATTTACCACATTAATAAATCTTAAGAAAAGCCACATCCGAACATTCTGAAAATCTATGTAGGTTATATTTCAAATAGATTGAGACATATATTTTTATAATATGCATTTAACAATATTTTTTTTGCTCTTTTGACATCAAAGATACAATATTGATACTATTCTTACTTGAAAATTGCTTCTCAGTTTCTATTGCCTTCATTCATTTTTTATGTGAGAAAGCATTGTAATGCTATTCCACATAAAAAAAAGGATTCTTTAAAGATTAATTAAGGATATAAGCAATACATTGATCTAATTGTATGAGAAAAAAGAGAGTTAGGTGGTAGGAACATTATTTTAACGTTAAAATACCTCACATGTTATGAGAAACATTATCAAATAGTAATAATGCCTTGAATCTTGAAACATTCCGCTTAAACTTTTTCTACGCTTAACACAAAACGTGTTAAAAACCATGTTTCAAATGAGTTTCCGATTACCCTACTTGTTGAAATCGCTTTCGTTTACACTGTGCATTTAAATTTACAGAAATCTATAAATTAATATGATAGGAAGTTACAAGCTAGCATTGTTTTGGGTTTGTTATTTTATCTTAAGACATATACATAGCAATGCAGGTGAGCCCAGGGCTGTATCTTAAGGTTAACGGGCTTAGAATATTGGCAAATCACCAAGTGCCTCGTCATTTTGAATCAACAAGGTTACACCTGAGCTGGCTGCCTTCGCTACACATCCACGACACACCAGCGGACGTCACCGATGAACGTGGACATGTCCCCAGTCCACGGAGCCTCAACGAGCCCATGAGGGAGAGTACGTGGTCCCAAGTACTGCTGGCAGCAAACGAACTTCACTTTGTTGATCTTGATGGGAAGCGATGTGAAGCTACTGATCTACTGCAGCTCATCGTTAATCCGGATACAAATTTCCATTGAGGATTTCTTTCCAATGACCAGTTTCATCTTTCTTTACGGCTTGTTTTCGCACTTTGTAGCGCTTACAGTGTCTTAGGAAATCTTCTAACTGCTTTATGTTCAAATAGAAGCAGCTTAAAAATCAGCATTATACAGTTTTTTCCAAAACTTTTATTCCATAAATTTCAAAACGTTTTTAGAATTTTTCCAACCAGCTTTCACTTGCCAATCAAACTTTAGGTGAACAAAATTCTTTAAGTTGCTTATAAAATTGGAAATTATGGACAAGAGAACCTTTGAGTGAATTTTTTAACAGCTGTGATTAATCGAAGCTTTAAGCGCTTGTTTTACTGGAGGCCATATTTTCGGGACATTGGAAATTTAGCAGTAACTGCATTCCTTTTTCATTTAAATAATTGTCTAAACTGTTGCTTCGCCTAAATTAAGATTTTCCTGTTTGAGAAAACCTGAACTGGGATTTGTATTTTTGTTGGAGCTGAAACGTAATTTCCCAAAAATTAATTTCAAAAAGCTAAAATTTACTTTTTTATATATCATGTTTTGGCATTTTTATACATCAGATTTATGAGATCGACTGCTATCAATTTCATTGTAAGAAGTATAATCATATTTTGCTTTTTTTCGGTGCAAATATAATTCAATTGATACAAGGTTTTTTAATCAGAAGACAGACATCATCAAAGGATGCATGAAGCTTTTGTATGCAAATAAAGATAAAAGTGAATAATTCATTAACTATCAAGTGGTTGTTTCTTTCTTTTCTGTTGAGATCAGCATTTCGTCACTTTATAGCAATTCTCTTTGGTTTAAAGTATTCATGGCGTCATATAACGTTTCATCTACGTCACATCGTATTGCGACTGTGTCGTACATCCAACTTGTCCACAAATTAGCTGCATGCCTTCCAATCGCATTCTTCAAGTGGCAGTAAAAGAAGTGAAATTCACCGTTGAATGCCTAAGTGTCATCGGCGATAATTTTTATTAGTAATAAAAAGAAGTATTTTTCAATTATAATTTTTTACCGTTGGTAAAAGCTTTCGAAATTATGAAAATTATCCGTTGTTCTAAGTAACTGGATTTCAAATTTTCAAATCTTTTAGCGATATTGATTCGAAAATTGAACACGTTGACAATAGAAATAGTTGACAGAAAAAAAAAGCAATTTGAAAAAGACAACACAAAGCACACACTTTATGGTTACTTTAAATTGGCCGGAAGAAATTAAATTTTTATAGTCTTATATTCTTATTTAAAGGCACCATATATTGCTTTATTTTTTACCATCATTATTTTAGGATAATTTAGTAGTATAGTGTTGTAAAGGTTTTCGCAAGTTCTTCGTTATACATGAATGGCATTGTATTGTATTAAAGACAATATCATCTTGTTTATTAAATCCAAATTTCTTGGGTAAGATTCTTTTTTCATATTAAGCATGTACTTTTAGCATGTTAATTAAAATGACCGCATTGTAATTTTAGGGAAAGGTTTCTCATTGTCAATAAAAAAGTAATAAATTTAAAGTTTTAATTTAAATTTTACATTTTAATTATGCATTTATTCCGAAGTCTCACCAAGAAAAAGACACATAGTCCCATCAAAATATTGTTTCTTACAGTTTCAATATCTAAACACTAATTGGTTACAAGAGCACCTATTAGTTTGCTAGTAAAACTCTAAATATAAATATTTGGTTACAACAGTAATTTTCATGGCATACATTTTCATTCGTTTGACTTGAAACGTTTAAAATAAAAAGTCAGGTACTTAAAAAAATAATAAATGTTCTTCATATGAAGAAATAGCAACGGAATAAGTTGAACAAACTTCTGTTGTTGCGTCATCAAATTACTTTTTAAACAGCAGTAAGAAATTCTTCGTCTGTGCTGAGCGAAGGAGTGCGATTCTTCCTCAGGAAATACTTGAAGGGCGGAAAATTCCTTTTTTTGAACAGTCAAAAGTAGTTTCATTGAAAAGAATTGGGAGAAATAGAGTTGAAACTTTGTTTCGCGCTGTTCTTGCTTGAAGTTTTGCACGAATGACGATATTTCATACGAATACATTAATATTTCTACTTTTGAAGAAAGGTTGAAGGGAATATTTCTTTCCATTTCTATAATATGTACAACTGATGCTCATATGAAAGAAATTTCTTCGATGAAAATTATTAATACTGTATTTATTTGCTGATAGTATATATATATATATATATATATATATATATATATATATATATATATATATATATATAATAAAAAAATACAATAATAAATACAGAAACTATATGCTTAACAGTGTATTCAGTGCAAAAGCAGCTTAAATAGAGAATTACTAAAATAAATTAATCGTAAACTTTTTATAAAATTAATCAAATGCTAAATGAAGAATAATAAAGTGAAAATACAAAATATAGTTGAACATAAACAGTGGAACATATATTGAATAGATAGTTCTCTCTCAAAATTTAAAACAAACATTGAATAAAAGGAAAATGTAACGAAGTAACAATATGGCCAGCTTCATCATCCCACAAGAAGCTGCCGATATTGGCTCGACATACTGACCACATTGCAACAAAGTATGGCGCTTCTGCCATTTTTTAATTTTCGTTTCATTTTCATTTTATTCTATATTTTTCAAAGTTGAACAACCTATTCAATATATGTTCTATCTGTTTACTATATTTCGCATTTTCACTTCATTATTCTTCGTTTAGCATTTTACTATAGATTCCATTCATTTATCTTTGCATGATTTTACAACAAAAAATTAAATTCATTTTGCTTTTCAAATTGGTTATTCAAATAATCTTTTTAATAATTTATCATATTTTTATACGACAAATACTTATTATAACTTAATTATGTGTTAAGGAGACAAAATATTTTATGAAGATGCATTGAACTTTTTTTTTCTATTTCAATCCTAGGAAATAGCATGGTCGATGAGTAGTATCACAATTCGTGCAATGTTTGTAAAAAAATTACTTATGAATCTCTGAAAGTCACTGTTTAGAATAATAGCAAATTACAGAATATTTTCTTCTGGGGATGGTTGTCATAGACAATGGAATATGTTTATATACCTCAAGGGAGGAGATCCAATAAACCCTTCCACCACATCCAGAATAATAGAGATTCATTTGAAAGATAGTAACTCATCGTCCACCTGTTGTTGTTCGACTACAGTTAAGATCAATCCAGAGATATTCTCCAGAAATAACTGTTTTTACTACTAAGAAAAATTATGATCCCATGTTATTAAAATAATGCTATTTGGCTTTCATTGTGGGCATTTGTAAATTTTGGATATTATGTTTAATAAAAATAGAAGTTAATTGGAACATTTTCTCTAGAAGGATCTTACATAACATGTGCACAGTAAGTATATCCCATCATATGGTACAAAAATTTGGACTTGCAATTTTGTTGATAATGTTTTTCATTCTTTTAAAACCTGATTTCTCTCTGAGTTTTTCATCTAATTATTATATTAGTTTGAAAATCGGAATTTTATGATTATGGCGTCGTTTCTATTGGGCTGTTATATTGCTGATGTTATTTAGATTTAGAGTTTTTATGTTCTTACTGTATGCTTTGAATGGACATGTTTTAAATTCAACCAAGTTGGATAATGTCTCAAAAATTATAAAAACAATAACTTGGAATTGCGTAAATGAAGCTAAAAGGGCTAAAAATGTTAAATATCAAAACTTATAAATATTCATTCATTGCGTATTTTCAAGACATGCATTTAACATAAGGAAACACAGAAGAACAAAAAGTTGCCATGCGTAAAAAATTATTAAAAGGAGAGTTTCATGCATTTATTTATTTTATTTCTATGAACAAAATTTATTTATTATAAATTTTTCGTATCATTCTTTAATAGAAAATTTAAATATTTTGGAGATTCGAAAATCTTAATACTCATAATTAAATGACGACTACAAATTTTCAGAACATTTTATTTTAATTTTTACGTCCTGAAAATTTTCTTAAATTTAAGTGATATAATGTATAAAACCTGTATAGTCTTAGGACTTGGTAAACATCATAAATAAAATTGAAAGACATCAATTTCCATTTAAAAAAGAAAGGGAAAACTGATTGATTCTTGTTATTTAGTTTTTCCTGTCTTCTTATGAGTGTTGCAGATAAGGCAACGCGCAAGGGGAAAGGCAAAGGAACATTATTTTACAAAAACCAAAACCAACTTTTTTGCTGGGAAAATCCCTCAGGTAGATATCATTAATGTCACGTGACAGGCGGCATCTTCCGGTAATGGGGGAGGGCGATGAGATTTTCCCTCAACGTCACGCAATCTCACCGAAAGGCGAAGGGAAAAAGAGAAAAATGCAAGGGGAAAGAGTCCATAAACGTCGCCCATCCTGTCGTGATGATAAATAACGAATCGGTGGCTTAAAGTGTCGCATACATCACCCCAGGAATTACATGATCCGCGGTAACTAACTTCTGGCGTTTTAAGAGAGGATTATTACGTTAATATTAAATTTATAGGGGTGCCAGGAGATAACTGGATTTAAAAAGGGAATTTGACTCAGCTTAAAAAAATTAAATATTGCTTTCCCACTACATAAAAAGGACAATTCAAATATTATGATTTTATTCATGTTATAAATTGTTTATGCTATCATAGTTTTTTTCTTTTTTTTTTAAGTTTTGTGGCAGGCATTTTCATTTTGCATACACATATGAAAATGATAATAAAAACATAAAAAACATAAACATAAAACATAAAAAAAACATAAACCAGACATAAAAAAACTCACATTTCCTGCAATTTTATCTGAAATTCATATAAAGTTTCCCTTGATTTGAATTTTAAGAATTTTAAATTTTCTGATTTCTGTTTATAAAATATATATAAATATATATAAATGAACACAGTAAAATACTTGTTAAAATTATGGAAATCATGTAATTTAAAATTGGGAACTTCATGTTATGCAAAAATTCCAGATAGTTTAAAAATCGCGTAATTATTACTTGTTGATAAGTGTGTGTGTGTGTGTGGCTGTGACCCCTTTTGTTCAGGCATTTTGGCATGAGGGGTGGAGGTGAGGGCACCTTTATGTAGTGGAACGCTCAGTAGGGGACCATCAAGACTCTAAAAGTGGATGAATCATCTAAATTTAGAAACAGAGACCAAGCATAAAACCCCTGATTTGGCATGCCACCCCCAGAGGTATCATTTCGCATGGAGGACATTGCGACCACGACATATTTTACGTGATTAGTGAACATAAAGAGAGACACCATTCATGAACTCGAAGAGACACATTATTAGTGATACTTCGCTTAATAATTCTAAACAAAATAGAGGTTTTTTAATACTAAAGAGTAATATTTATTAAAACCATAAATAAATTTATAACTTTATGTTTCACATGAGTTTGCTTATAATCTTAATTTTTAAACAATAAAGTTTGTTTTATTGAACAACATTTATCTGGAATTTAAGTCCATAATTTAAAATTAGAAAACTGTACGAAAATTATTTGAGAAATAATTATTAATTTGCTGTCAAAATTGTTATAAGAAAAAAGTTTAACATTATCTAGCAATGTTTTGCACGTATAAAACCATCTAAATTAATTATTTTGGTAAATTTTATCCAGTGCATAGTAAACTAGTAAACAAGAGTTTGTTCATTAATAATTTTAAAATTAAACTTTATAGGAGAGATGCAATGGACAAAAATTATTGCCTTGGTTTTAGAAATTCTTAGAAAATATTTTACTACTAATTTCATTACAATCAATTATACCTATGATGAAATTATACAGTATGAAACAAAATGGCAAGTTTCAAGTGTTTAATAGAAATTAGCTAGAATGCGTATGTTGTGTGATTTATGTTTTGTCGTAAATGTTACACATTCATAAAATACTAGTGTACTATTTCCGAAAATTAATAAACTGTCTCTCCTCATATTTCTTTATATTTATATCTCTCTATTTATATTTTATATCATTCGTTTTTCTCTTGGAACAATATTTCTTTCCGAATCCAACAGCAACTTCAAAAAGTACATTCTGCATGACGTGCGAGACTGTAGCCTTCTTTCATACTTTAGACAAAATGTAATTGTTGTTTTGCGCTAGAGGGCGAGGCAACAGTCCCTACCTAGACGAAAGATGCTTTGTTTTGAAGTAGTTTAATTCTATGCTGGCACGCGAGCCGGGTGATATTTTTGGCACTAGAAATCCCTCACTGACCATGCATCCAGAGAGAAAAAAAATTCTGGCAGCAATGTGAAAAACCTCCTGAGAAATATATTTTAGAAAAAACCCATTCAAAAAATTATAAAAAACACAAAAATAGAATAGGATATAAGATATAGATTGTGTGTACATTTTGGCAGACTTCCAAATTTGAAGTAAGCTTTTTTGTTTAGTTTGTATGTATTATTTTAGAACATAAAAATTTTGCCAAATACCCACGCTTTTATTTGTAAACTAACTCTTAAAAACTACCTTGACCATTAAACATAAAAAATGAATCACATAAAAATTTGGCACGATCCAGGTAAAGCGTACTTTTTATCATATTAATAACTAATAAAAAATTATATTTTATGAAAACAAAATTCAAATTCACACGTGACAATAAAATCATGAAAGCAGAGACATCATTGGGGACTTTTAGATAGTAGTAAAAAATGATGACTTTCTTAATTATTTTTAATAGTTTCCTGAGCATATATTTAAATTATTTTGTTTTACTTTTTATAAAGTTCAGTTTTCAATTGAATGCAACAGAAAAGAAGTTTTTTCCTTTATTCAGTTTCTCAACTATTTTGCAGGGAAGATGGAAATATTTTTAAAAGAGAGTTCTCAATTTTGAGCCGGATTATATTACAGCCTTTCTTTCCATTCAGTAAAATGACTGATTAAGAGAAGAGTTGCTGCTATAGTAAAGCAGAAGTCATTGTGTGATTCTGCCAGTAAGCCTTCCCTGATTAAAGAGACTATTCCTGATTTTCGTAGAAGTGCAAGTGTGGCACTTTTCAACGGGCATGACTGTTTGCCGGCGTATTTGTATCCGCTTAAACTTTGGAGATCAAATTTTTGATGCTTACCATTTCGACTCATGTCTTGTATTCTTAATGTGTATTGTTCAAAAGTATTGGAAGGGCAGAGAACTAATGGCATTATTGCCAATCTTCTGGGCATTTGTATTAAATAAATAAATTTTCATATATTAAATCTAAACTGCACACACAGAAATCAGTTTTCTATACATTATTTAGGTAGTGTGCAGATGAATCCAGGTGATCCAAACATCTCGAAAGTTTTTCGTTTTTTAAATTTGTTAAATAATATGCAAATTACCTAAATAATTTATGTATTACCTTCTAGGCAAGCTTTAAGATCCGAATATGATCTTTGCTGGGACAGCAGCAACTGTTCTGTATACTTAAACTAAAATAATTATACTTTTATAACTATAGAATGAATTATTACCATCAAATAATCAACAAATCAATTGATTGAATAGGTCATCTGTTAACAATAGTGCAAAGAATCAAATGATTTTATAAACATTATTGTAAAAACAAAAGCAAATTTGGGGGAAACACTAAATCAAATTCTGCTTAATTATTAAAATTGTACAAAAATGTGTGATACTTTGAACTGTCCAGTAATTGATTTTTTAGAAGCAAAATTCTCGACTTTCGACCTTATGTGTTGCGAATGGCAGCACCTCAACCACCAATCATGTGCCGTGCGCATCCCGCGCGAGCTGACGTTATATGTTGATATTCTTTTTCTCTTCAGTAGACCTTGTAACCTTTGTCCATGTAGTTCTTAGTGTTCAGTGTGCTTCATTGAATGTTACTTTCATTTCACATTCTGAGTTTTATTCAGTATAATTAATTAATCTGTCGAAATACGACATCGGGTAGATGTCAGTTTACTTCCTTTTTTGCCTGATTCAACTTTTTTGAGTTGTTTTCGTTACAGAGCGTAACGTTACAATATGGAAATTGTTTATACATTGCATAAGCAGAGTGGAAAAAACTTTTGGTAGCCCATGTTAATGGGCAACAGAGTTAATCTGCGGAATCACTGGATCACGTGCACATTAGTGACTTTTGAATCTTAATATTAGCATATATTTCAGAGGCGAGATCTCTTATTTTAGTGTAAAGGCAAAAAGTTAAAGGCCCATTTCCACAATCCTAACATATTATGCTACAATATCTTCATTTCTTTATGAACTATGATGCATATTTCAAAATTTAACAGTAACAAATCAGACAATACGGTTCATGAGTCTTTCTACGACAGGAAAAATTTTCTTTCTTAGGCGAAATTTAATCAATTATCCTAAAAATAAAAAGTTAAGTAACATTTTATTTATTTGATGGCGGCGTTCAATACCATTCAAAAACTGTTTTTATTGCTCATAATTTTCTTCTACTAACAACATTTTACATTCTTGTAAATATTTCTCTTGCTTTTTGTGATTCGCTCTTTATCTAATCTAAACTCTGAACACCCAGATTAATGTGTATATATATATATATATATATATATATATATATATATATATATATATATATATATATATATATATATATATATATATATATATATATATATATATATATATATATATACATAGGTGAGTTAACATTTTACACATATAACACACATATGTGAACACTTATATTCATAAGAATCCATAAAAAGGCATAGATTGCAAACATAATTTGAGGTTACATGTAAGCAATAATATTTTAAATATAATATGTACTTTTGTAAAAATTGAAATATGGACTCCTCTAACATCCCCGTTTTTATTTACAAAATCAAATTGCCTTTATAGATACTGATGCAGTTCTATTAAGCCGCAATTTTATTTAATATTTTACAATTTTCAATAATTTGATCATCATTTGCAATTTGAAATCCAGTGTCCGACTCATAACCCATTCCCCTACATCTTCAGTACTAATTTCACAACATAGAGGAATTTTCAAAAGAATGTTTCTTAATATTTCAAGGGACACATCTCTTTCTCATTCTAATATTTTCCCCTCTCTTAATTTTCCTTTTTTAGAGCATTTTCCTTTTTCTCATTTTACGTCTTTTTTTTTTCAGTCTGAATTACTCTTCTGAAATTCTGAAAACGATTTAGATAGATGGAGTTCGGATAATTGGAGTTCTATTGTGTGTATATATATATGTATGTGTGTGTGTGTGTGTGTGTGTGTGTGTGTGTGTGTGTGTGTGTGTGTGTGTGTGTGTGTGTGTGTGTGTGTGTGTGTGTGTGTGTGTGTGTGTGTGTGTGTGTGTGTGTGTGTGTGTGTGTGTGTGTGTGTGTGTGGTGAAACACTTAATAGCCGACGTCACTATTTCAAATGCCCACTTAGGAAGGGGCTCGAGAAGCGCAACAACTTCTCCAGAGAGAGGCAGAAGAAAACCGAAAGACGCGAACACGTTAAGACGTTGTGTTTGATAGCTGCAAGACGACTGCTCCTTTTCCCCATAACTTCATTTCATGCTATTAAGACGATTAATTGTAAATATTCCAAAATTGTATATATTTGTATTTGTAAATATGTGTTAATTAAATATTAAGCTATATAAGGATTGTTAATTAAATTAAATTACGGGGCTACTTCCCGTCCCACAAAACTCAGTAGCGGGATTGAAATGATTATCGCATCAGATAGTTGGAAGGATTTTCATTAGAGAAAGACTTTGAACGATCCGTTTGGAACCAGAGAAAGACGTGGATCCTCATTGAACATCTTTAAGAGGTACGTGAACATTTTTCATAGTACAAGATGATATTAAACGATATAAAAGTAATAAGCGTTGCATTGAAAAATTTCAAAGCAGATGAAATCAAAATTTTGCACAGATTGATTTTTGATCATGATGGAGATAGATTAAATCGTAAAAGAAATAGAAATTTAGATGGTTTTGATTTTGATATTGAAAGTAATGAGTATCGAGACAAATTAAAAAATATAAACAATGCGTTTTCGCTTGGCGAGCTTATAACTGCATCGAACATTTTAAGTATTTCTTTTCAATGATCTAAAGCAGAGCTCATTGAAAGAATTTTGTTTCTATTATGTGACCTCGAACTCTTAGCTCAAAACACTAAAGAGGATTCAGAAAGTGAAGTGCAGAACGAAATAAGTAGAAATGATTTTTCAATGCATTGCAATATAAGTGAAAAGAAAAGTGCATAAAGAAAGTGATAATGTTTGTTTGTCGCTCAACGGTCATTTTTTGCACACGAGGGCTAATTAGACCGGGACCTACGGTTTAAAGTGGAATCCGAATCACTACAAACATCCATGCCCAAGGTAGGATTCGAACCCACGAACTGTTGAACCGAAGGCAAGAGCGCTAACCATTCGGCTGCCAGCTTGGCTGATAATGTTTGTGAAAATGACTTTTATGCACATCCTGTTATTTCAAGTCTTAATATTAATTACGTAGATATCGAAAGCACTGTTACTAAGTTTAATGCAGAATCACATGAAAATATAATCAATTGGATTGATCATTTTGAGGATATGTCGAAACTATTTAATTTATCAGACTTACAAAAATTTGTTATGGCTAAAAGATCTTTGGGAGGAAATGCTCTATTATTCGTTCAAACAGAACCACATATTAATTCTTGGAAAAAATTGAGACGAGCCTTGATCGATGAATTTTCGTTTGAAATAAACTCAGCTAAGTTACATGATCTTTTACGTAAAAGGAAAATGCGTGATTATGAATCTGTTCAGGAGTATTTTTTTAAAAATGAAGAATCTGCTTTAATGCATTATGTTATTGGAATAAATAACAGACAATAAAACAGAATTATTTTTTATGTATGTATATGAATTTAAATAAAAACTCAAAGTTTATATGTAGTAATAAAAAGTGATTCTGTTAAAAGTAAAAATGCTTTCGATAAAACGAAAACAAAATAGAATTCTTATGATAAATATAATAATTCTGATAAAACGAAATAAAAATATGAATACAGTAATAGAGATAATTCTAAAAACGAAAGTGTAAATAAAATAAGGTATAATGATGGTTTTGGAAAAATGTGATACAGTGATTTTGATGATCATAAAAATAAAATTTGTTTTAATTGTGGTGAAAAAAATTATATTTCTAAATTTTGCGAACATAAAGAGAAGAGTGTTAAATGTTTTCGATGTGATAATTTTGGACATAAAGCTTCATTGGTTCCAGAATCTAATTCTAAACTTGAAGTAGCCACAATGAATGTTAATATAAATGTAAAACCAAAACTGAATGATATAATGATTAATAATTTGAATGTTATTGGACTAATATAGATACTGGAAGCCAAGTAACTTTGATTCGTAAATCTGTCTTTGATAAATTATATGTTGTAGGGTTATTTAAGTTAAATTCTTCTTTATGTGGTTTCGGTAAATGTGTAGTAAAACCGTTAGGCTATTTTAAGGGAAATATTAAAATAGATGATTTTAAGTATGAAGAGAGAAGATATTTATGTGGTTTAAAATGTTATGTCTTATAGGCTATCATTGGAGTGAATGTACTAACGCAGGGTGAAACCTTAATTAAGGAAAATGGAATTAAGATTAAAAATAAATTTCAATTTGTAAAAGAAATTAATATTTTATCAACTCTACCTGTCGATTTAACTTTTAATAAAGTTGAACAGAACATTGAACCTAATATTCCAAAAAATTTTAAATATAAGGTGCAACAATTAGTTTCGAGTTATGTACCACGTAAAACAAAATCAACTAATGTTCAATTAGATATTTTGTTAACTAGTAATGAGCCTATATCTCATCAACCCCGTAGATTACCATTTTCAGAGAAAAAGATTGTTGAAACTCAAATAGACGAATGGTTAGAACAAGGTATAATAGAACCCAGTTCTTCAGAATATTGTATCCCAGTAGTAATCGCCGAGCTGGCAGCCGAATGGTTAGCGCTCTTGCCTTCGGTTCAACAGCTCGTGGGTTCGAATCCCACCTTGGGCATGGATGTTTGTAGTGGTTCGGGATCCACTTTAAACCGTAAGTCCCGGTCTAATTAGCCCTCGTGTGCAAAAAATAACCGTTGAGCGACAAACAAACCAACCAAACAAACCAGTAGTAATCGTAAAGAAAAAATAACGGAACACCTCGTTTGTGCATAGATTATCGCAGATTAAATAAAGTAATTGTAAAAGATAGATTTCCCTTTCCATTCATTGAAGATACATTAGATTGATTGCAGGAGTCAATTGATCTCAAAAATGGATTTTTCCATGTAGATGTAAACAAGGATAGTAGAAAATACACTTCATTTGTAACTCATAAAGGCCAGTACCAAAATCTTAAGGTTCCTTTTGGATTATGTAATTCTCCAGCCGCGTGTTTCAAAGATTTATTAATACTATTTTCCGACCATTGATTAATGAAGGTGTTGTTTTACCTTATATGGACGATATAATTATTTTGTTTTTATCAACTGATGAAGGAGTCGAATGGCTTGAAACGATCTTAAATCTTGCTAGCGAATATGAACTAGAAATAAATTTTAGAAAATCCCATTTTTTGAAAAAGGACATACTGGAATCAAATATACAGAGAAAAGCATTGAGGACCATTAATTTCATTCACAAACTTAAACAGAAAGTAGAAAATGTCATATCTAACTGCGTTCACTGTATTCTTGTCAATCACAAAAGAGGAAAGAAAGAAGACTTATTACACCCATTGCATAAAAATGAAGTATCACTATACACATACCATATTGATAATTTAGGACCTTTAGAAAGCACACATAAAAATTATAAGTATGTTTTAACAATTATTGACGTTTTTACTAAGTTCGTTTGGATTTTCCCTACGAAGACCACAACATCTACTGAAGTCATTTTAAAATTAGAAACTCTGAAATCAGTCTTTGGAAATTCCTTCCAAATTATTTCTGATAAAGGTACAGCTTTTAGCTCTGGTGAATTCGAAGATTATTGCTCTAAAGAGAAAATTAGACATCATTTAATAACCACTGGTCTGCCAAGAGCTAACGGACAAGTTGATCAACCAAACTATCATATCAGTTCTTTAAAAGCTCTCTAGAGAATCCAGCTCAGTGATAAAGATTTACGAACGAACTGCAGCAGACGATTAATTCAACATATCAACGAAGCATAGATACCACACCTTTTGAGTTGCTTTTTGATGCGAAGATGAACGTTGGAGGTCTTAGAAAGTTCATGGAAATGATTGAAAAGGAATTTCAAGCTAATTTTGAAGCTCAAAGAGGTGAATTCAAAAAACATGTTAAACAACGAATTTTCAAGATTCATGAAGAAAACAGGAAAATATATAATTTGAGAAGAAAAGAAACACAATCTTATGCAGTTAACAATTTGTTCGCTATTAAAAGAACTCAGTTTGGACCCCATTTAAAACTAAAATCAAAACATTTAGCACCATACAGAGTTACTAGTGTTAAAGGAGGTAACACCTATGTGTAATCAAAGAGGGAAGTCATGAAGGACCTAACTGTACAACGACTTGTGCTGAATTTCTAAAACCCTAGTATAATATGCCAAAGGACGAGGACATTATGCAAGTTAAAGTTAAATTAAACTCGAATTGGTGAAGGATATTCTGAAGTCGAACTGACTAAAATGAAGACAAAAGATAAACTGACTCACATTTCTTTATTTCAGATCGAAGCCGATAAGAAGCTGAATATAAAATTTGTTTCTTTTCAGAGAATTATCCTGATTTGCTTATTTTCTTTCCCTGTTTTGCTGTTTTTCTTTTTAATATATTTGCAGTGTCGTCTGGAGGGCCAGCCGAACTGTGGTGAAGTACTTAATAGCCGACGTCACTATTTCAAGTGCCCACTTAGGAAAGGGCTTGAGAAGCGCAACAACTTCTCCAGAGAACGGCAGAAGAAAACCGAAAGATGCGAACACGTTAAGACGTGTTTGATAGCTGCAAGACGACTGCTCCTTTCCCCCATAACTTCATTTTATGCTATTAAGACGATTAATTGTAAAGATTCCAAAATTGTATACATTTGTGTTTGTAAATATGTGTTAATTAAATATTAGTCTATATAATAATTGTTAATTAAATTACGTTTTGACCACTCTCCGCGGCCCATATATACATATATACATATATATATATATATATATATATATATATATATATATATATATATATATATATATATATATATATATATATATATATATATATATATATATATATATATATATATATATATATATATATATATATATATATATATATATATATATATATATATATATATATATATATATATATATATATATATATATATATATATATATATATATATATATATATATATATATTCTCCCTCTCCAGATCAATATCAAAATTGAGAGAATAGGATTCTCAGGTAGTGCCATCTATCGTAGAAGCTTAGGACAAAATCGTACTATCGCTTCGAGGTGCTTTGGTTAAAAGAAAACGCACCCTACTGACGTCAATTCGCATACACACACACACAAATATATATATATATATATGTATATATAATTTCGAGGCTCATTGATCATTACAACAACTTGATCCTGGGAAGTCTTTATCTCAGTTTTCTTATCAGTATTCTATATTTTTCATCCCTAAGAATAAAGGAAGTTCAAATTCTTGAGATACATTTTTAAATATATTTTGAAAATATAAAATTAGCACTTTTAAATAAAATAGTATTGTCCTGATCTAAAGCAAATTGTAAATATGTAATAAATTCAGTTTTCTTAAAACAAATTTCTTTAAAAAATATCAACTAGTATCTTCCCAAAATTAGCCTAGAAAATACTTATCACCTAATCGTAAATTCTAAATATAATATGTATAAAGTGAAGAACTCACATGATCAAATGGATAAATTTAAAGTTTGTGACAACGTCTTATTATTTTTGTTTTAAATGCAATTTACAGATAATAGAGATAGCCTAATGGCATAAAATATTTTTAAAGCATATTTTTAACATCCACCCCATAATTTAAATAGTAGGAGAACTTTTCACAGACAATGGGTCATATTCACGTGTTGAAAGAAAATTCTCAAGCACTCACTCCAATAAATATTCTCAAGTACTCACTCTAATAATAACTTGTATAGAAGCATCATACCCAACTGTACCTGGTCTCTAATAACATAAAGATATTCGCTCTAATAAGCGCCACTTGCTCACATTTCAAAAGCCGCAGTCACCATTAAAAAGATCCTGCAAAAAAGGGCCATCCTTGATACTTATTTATTAATTCTTCACCTGATTTAGATAATGAAGGGATGTTCCATGTATTATTTGTGGCATCTTATTATTATGCAGTTATCCAATTATTAAGGGGTTAATTTAATTTATGTGTATGATAAAGCACAAAATTTGTTGAAAATATTAGAATTGATTCCTTGGTACAATATGTATGAAGTTCATTTCAAAGTTTTGCTTTGGAGAATAATAGTTTCTTTAAGCTGTATTTTATTGAATTAGCAGATATTTTTTCAGAAACAATTGAATTTTTTAGTTACCTATTAGAAATAGCTTTAGTATACATAAATACTCATTTGATTGATAACTTAATATAACGTATATTACTTTATTTATTAACTTAATAAAAATATGTATGAAATATAAAATTAATTCAACTTTCTAAATTTATCTGTATAGAATACATGAAAAGAGAATTGTTTCTTATGCCTGTTTTTACACATTGATACTAAGTTTTGCGATACCAAGATTCAAGATTGTTTCTTGGCTTTTGAGAGAAAACAACCAAATAGAGAAAAGTAGGAAATGTTTTTTTTTTTTTTTTTTTTTTTTACTTCTAAATCAAAATAGTTTTTATGAATCACGATTGAAAATGAAAGTATATTTTGGAGAATACTACCCCATTGGAATTTCTATAGTTTACGAATTCGTGACGAGTAGAAGAAAAATATTCATGAAAGTATAACTTAATGCAATTCTCCCAGTTGGCCTTTTTTAATTAAAAAAAAAAAAAGCGCTTCGCTTTTATGGTTCTGTCACCACGAAATAAAATTTAAGTCCAAGGAAAAGAAAACCGTGTAAGATATATGTTGCCAACTCCTTCCGGTAAATTCAAAAATTTATGTGTATAAAAAAACTAACCATTTCCAAATGGGGATATAATTCCTAAAAATATATTTTTCACTTTCCTGAAAGAAATTAACTTTACCCCAGAGATTCAGAATTAGAAAGTATGTTGCCATACTCTTAAACTGTAAGACTTAGCCCCTGAATCACGTGATCTTTTCATAAATAATGTTTGGCCATTTGGCAACAAGACAGTTTCTGCTGGTAAGCTTTTATCTCGAGAAATAAAATAAAGGAGAAGAGAGATTAAGTAAATTTATTATTCATTTTGATTTCTTACATTTTATTTATTCAGTGGGCAGAAAATGATGATGCAATAAAGTACCACAATTACTTAAAAGGCGTAATTATGCGAACGTTTGCTACCGTTTTATTCTGAGATCACGTTATCTGGTTGCAATTTTTTTCATTCATCACAGCGTCATTTCGTTCATTAAAACATCATTTTGTTCATCATAATGTTTAAGAGATTCTGAAAAATTTAGCACGATAAAATATTAATTTCTATTTACAGAAATATTTCTATCTTTATAATTAATCTAATTTAATTTAAAATTTCTTTAGGTAATGAGTTAATTTATTCAAATACTTTAAAAACTATAAAAGTTTGTTTAAAGGCAAGAAATTTAGGAATGAAACAATTTTTATTTGACTTTATATTTAAAAAATAGTACTCATTTGAATATGGGATAATATGAAGATGATGCTAAATTTTTGGAATGTATTTTGTTGCATTATTTTCTGTTTAATAAATCGTTTAATGAACAATGCTTTGCTCACTAGTTTATAATTTTGATACCTAGCTAATGAGTAGGCGCAGCTGCAATCTGAAAACAAATTTTAATTAAAGTTTCTAAAAAATTTGACTTCGTGACAAAAAATAATTGTGCAGCCACATTAAACCACCCCATTTTCTTTAATAAGAATATACTATATCGTTATTGCATAAGCAAACTATTAATTCTTTCTTTTGATTAGATTTTGAAACTGGGTAGCCAATAACCTTAAAGACCAAAATGGTTGTGGGATATTAGAACATGCGTAGCTCATTGTCTTTCCAAAGTAAACTTCCAACAATTATTGCAAAAATAATCGACAATTTGACAGGTTACAAATGCCTTATTAGCATCTCTTTCAAAAACGTTTGCTTTGCTTAGAAATATTTTGCCATGCCACAAATTCTAATAAATATGATTATTAATAATTTTTAAATCATTACGAAAAATAAAATTTTCACTTTGCACTTATGTAATCAGTTTCTAATATTTCCAACTGTATTTACTATTTAGCAATGATGTAACTATTATAATATCATAAAAAGAGGCTTCATAATAAGATGATTTAAATAATATTTACTATTTTTCAGTGATATTTATTTTTTATTCTTAATTTTATTCAGAGCCCTGTTTTGTATTGCGAAAAAAGGGATCATCCACAGGGGAGTTAAAACAAATATAATGATGTGTAGAACGCCAATCAATTAATTAATGCTAATTAGTAAAGAAGTTAGGAACTTCATAAATAAGGAAATCATAACTTTTTCGTTCATGTTGTAATTCATTTCTTAAAACAACAGAGCAAACTAAACAATATTTTGTCAAAAATCAAAATAAAAAAGAATAGAAAGACAATATTTTTATTTTTCAAAATGTTTTCAAATGTAAAAAACAGAAGATCTGATATTACGTTTATCTTTAAAAGTTTAAATTAATAGGATTTATTTTATTTTGGAAAGAACCACCTGCATCTGTTGTTGAAGTGATTTAGAGTTCCGTAATGATGCGGCAAAAACAAAAGGATTCAACTCAGCAGTCTTATTACTGTATAAATGAATTACAAGTGTTGTCCTTAAAAGTTTCAAATGAAACAAAGCCCTTCCTAAATTCGGTACACGCCTACATTTCGATAAGCATTTCATACCGATTCATGCAAGAAAGGAGTCCATCCAGGTTCACAATTCAGTCCTTTTTAAAAAATGGCAGGTGCACAGAACTAAGATTTTTTATATAGAATGTAACAATCCTAAATACATTATTCACTCAGATACTAGCTGGTTATTTCAGAATCTGTTCTAAGTCTCATTGGTACAATATGATTTTTTCCCTTGAAACTCTAAACTGCCGCTTATAATATCATTAACAATAATAGCTCATACAACATAATAGGGTTATAGTATTTAAATAAAAATTCTAAGAGTGGGGCCGCCTCCTTTATTTCACGTGATGTAGTAAAAACGTTTCATTAAAGCTTCTGATAAATAATTGCGAGGCAAAAACCTATTAATATCAAAATTTTAAAACAAAACTTATGATAGCTTTCCTAATAAGAATTTGAAAAAATCAGCATTTTAACGCAGAAGATATTTGAATCGTAGTTACGAATGACGATGCACTTTTTGGTTTCAAATATTATTTATATAAATAAAGCTAGGTTATTTCCTTTCCTCCTTCTAAGGTTTTGGGAAGGAAAAGAATTTTCTTTTTGAGAGCTGCGTTGGAGCGTGAATTATAGAGGTATTATTATATATTGAGATATTATTATGTACGAGTATATATGAGATTATATATTGAGAGCTGCGTGGAAGCGCGGGGGGGGAAGGACGTACTGAAGGTGAATCAGTTACGTCATCAAAGTCAGAAATGAGAGCAGCTTTTTCAAATCGGTTATCCGGAACTTAATTGGAGGAATAGAAAAGTCGACGCATCTTATGACATCCATGCGGCCTATTAATCATGACAACAATCGGTCATTCATCAAATCTAATTAACGAGCGTCATTCATTCTTTTTAAGTGGACAACATTATTTTGATGCGCAGAAAGGATTAAAGCTATTCACACAGATGATTTCGTCTATTTAATATTACTTTGGGTCCTGTGTTGACTTTGATAACATAATGATTTTATCCGCAAATCCTATGCATCTCAGTAAAAAGAATATTACATTATATAATACCCGGATCGATATCAGCAAATCTACAAATTATTTCCAAATTCCGAGCAATAAATTATCGCCAAATCTACAATAATAAGATATTAATAGATATACAATAATAAAATATCAGTAGATCTACAATGATAAAATATCAATAGATTTACTATAACAAAATATCAGTAGATCTAGAATAATAAAATATTGATAATCTACAATAATAAAATAAAATATCGTAAAATCAACAATAATAAAGTATCATTAATTTTACAATAATCAAATATCGTCATATTTACAGTAATAAAGTAACACTACCATATTAGATTATTGCCAAATCAACAGTAGTAAAGTATCACTAAACCTACAACAATAAAATATCACCAATTCTTTATTTATAAAGTAGCATTAAATTTACAATAATGAAATGTCTTCAAATCTACAATACTAAATCAGTAAAAGTGCAATAATAAATAAATACAAACCTAGAGACGGAACGATGCAAATCAAGCTACAAATAATGTCAATTAACTGTACTAAAAAAAGACTTACATGAGATTTTAGTTTACAATAAAATCTTAAAACAAGTATTTAAAGTTGTGACAGGATAATGAAATAATTGCTTCATAATGATGACACAATTAGGCATGCATTCGACGTAACTCTACTTGCAATAAGCGGTTCTTGGTACCAAATGTATTCCTGATCCCACGGACACTTCCAAATTCAAAAGTAAACTTTGAATATGCTTTTCAAAATAAGGTTACAAAATAAATTCAAAATTTGCCTGTCGTTGCTCATACTGGCCAACTTTCCTAGCGACTTGTAACATCCTCACGAGTGTCTGAATTGTACATTTGACCACATATTTCTGAAAGATATTTTCCTGTAGTTGCATATTAAAATCATAATTTCGACTATTTTCTGTTTACTATTTAGATGCCATGGAATTGGTCGAATATTTAATTGGCAATGACCATAGATATCATTTTGCCATATCAGATGCTATTAGAAAACGTATAACTAAAATCTCTATCCATGCTCATTTTGAATTCTGGATTTCGAATTTGTTTTGTCTGTGAAGCGAAACAGGAAAAGTCTTCATATCAGCTTCTTTCTTAAAATATTTCATCAGAAAAGAAGCGAAAATAAATTTGTAAGCAAATTGGAGAATGTGAAACAATATTGAATTAATTTTATGAAAAACATTATTGCAACATTATTAGATTTTACGTATTTCACCTTATTGATAGATTGATAATGGAAATGGTTCGTATTTAAATTCGACATTTTCACACTATAAAAAATCTTGATGCTTAAAATTAAAAGCATTAAAGTTCTGTCAAGGAAATTTATAAAGTTTGTTAAAAATAATGAAAAGTTATAAAAAAGGAAAAAGCTTAAAAAGGGGTTATACACAAATAGGGGTATAATACAATCCAAGATTTCTTAAAAAAATGGATCAAATCTTTCTAATTTCTGAAAAACAAGTTAACCATCGAATGTCTCCCAGACTCACTAATATTTTTTTAAATATTAAACAATTTTAAAACAACTGTCGAAACCTAAGATATCTTTATAATATCCATTATGTCGAACTGGTTCTCTTATGGTTGGCTCTTTTGTCTTTCTTATAATAATTCGTGGGTTTTATTCCAGACTCACTTCAGGTGTTTGTAATGATTTAAAATCCACTTTAAATTGTATATTCGGGTGTAAAAATTTCAACATATAATTCAAACCTAACAAATCAACCTTATGTATTCCCTTCGGAGAATATGTTTCATATATAATATTAGGTCTACCGGAAAGTTCTGTCCGTTTTAGAATGAAACAAAGGAATACATTTTTTCATACTTTGGATAAACTTTATTGAATAATATAATGTCCATCATTATAGTTATGACTTCTTGCCAGCGTGATGGCAATTTGTATATCCTATTTTTAAAAAATGTCTTATCTCTAGAGGCCAAAAATTGAACCAGTGCTTGTCTGATATCTTCTTTGTTCTTGAATTGTTTGCCCTGCAAGAAATTTTGTAAGGACAGAAACAAGTGATAATCAGATAGTGCTAGGCCCACAGAGTATGGTGGATGCGACAGAATTTCCCAGCCTAGCTCTGCGACTCTGACGAGTCCCCATAGCAGCATGTGGCCTGGCATTGTCATGAAGCAGTATGATGTTCTTCCTATTGAACATCACTGGCCTCTTTTCTTGGAGTGCTGTTTTTAATTTACCCAATTGCTGATCAGTACCTCTCCGAATTTAGCCTTTCGTTTGGTTTCAACAGCTCAAAATGTATTGGTCCTCGAACGTCCCACCGTATACTCAACATTCTCTTGTTCAGGCTCAACTTCGGTTTAGAGGTAGAGGGGTCAGGTTTTCCGGGTTCACAATATGCCCTTTTTCTTATGATGTTTTCATAGGTAATCCACTTTTCATCCCCAGTTATGATACGGTCCAAGAAGGGTTCGATTTTGTTGCGTGCAAGCATGAGATGTGCATATGATGATTCGATCATTCAAATTCTTCTCACTTAACTTGTGGCACTCATCTCGATTACTTCCACACAAACCCTAGCTTCCGAATATACTCGGAAATGGTTTGTTGAGCTGAATACTTGTTGAAACTGATTGTAACCGGAGCGGACAGAATTTTCCGGTATACCTAATAGTATTGACATGGTTCAAAGTAAGAAACCTGGAAAACTTATTAATGCCTCGTCTAAAAGAATTGCTGGAGCATCTTTCGTAGTTCATCAGTAGCTGGGATCACTCTGAAGAAGTACATCGATGGAGAATCCAAGAAGTCATCACTTTTAAGATGTTAAATGGCATCTACTTAAAGCCAAAGTGAAAACTCAAAATATTTCTTAAGAACCTTGTCTAAAAGCTTCATTTCCAACTGTACAACAGTAGTTGGAGTATAACATACCATTCTGGAGAAGAAGATCTCCTATTAGACTTCGGTGAGTCCCAATAGCCAAGAGTTTTACGAAATGATATTCAATTAAAACTATTTCACTACTTTCCAACTTGTTTTTACCCTGAAAATCTAACCCCTAGTGTTCATTTTAACAACATACGGGTCATCCTGATAAAAACCAAGAGTCTATCCGATTAGATTAAATTGAAATAAAGATCAAACTAAGACGTGTGATCATTACTACATGAAGTAATGGAAACCATTCAGCCGTTAATACTTGATTTCGTTTAGTAATAAGAACTGTCTTCACGTTATTAAGTTTTCTATGTTGAGTTGCAAAGGAAGAAAGTGTATTTTTAGCAAAGATAATTGAATTTTTATTTTCTTAATGAGAAAATAATGTTTGAGTTACTTTCGAGGCTGTTAGGTTATGGGTTCGTAGCTTGTGAAAGGTTGATACCTTCATTAATCTCGGTCTTGACATCTCCAAAACTGCCTGACAAACTTTAAGGATCTGTTAGGATTCATTCCAGTTTTTGAATTACGATAAGTTAGTATTATTTTCTTTCTGAATTAATAGCACATTCTGAGGTATTTTTAAAATATTCAATAACAATTTGTGCTAAGGGCGGCACAAAGTAAAAACCTTTATTCGAGTGTTACACGTCAACTGGGATTTTAACTGTTTAAGCATGAACATTTAATTTCAGGAAATATATCTGAAAAGGATTTCAGAATATTTGAATAATTTTAACACTTTTTAAATTACGCTTATTATTTTAGTACTTGTGCTAGAAAATGAAAATATATTTATATAAAATTATATTATTACAATTACTGTGAAACTAAACTGCTTCGTTACTAAAAAATAATCAATTCCAATAAAATAATTGTCTGGCTCTAATATTTATTTGCATCTTCTGTTAAATGAACTGTGTGATTTCCAAAGTATAATACTGTAGATTAAAGGGGCTATTTTTCCAAATATTTTCTAGACCATGACAGAAAGTAAATTAAATTTAAAAAAAATAGTTTTCCTGTATTATCCTCAATTATAAGACTAGAAAATGTTTCTAAAATGAAATTTAAAGACGGTTATTTATTGACAAAATACAATAATAGAATTATGTACCGATTAATCACTATTTTAATATCGTTAGATATATTTGTCGGATTAGTAGTATTTCAGTAAAAATATTAGAGATCATATCTAAATATCTTTTATTTTAGTAGTATAATTTTAAGAATATAATATATATTCAAGAATTTCCGTAAATTACGATTAATGAAAGTGATATTCTTTAATATTTACCTTTAATTAGCTATATTGCTTCAATTCTAACATGATTTTGACTTGAAATTTTATTATTTAAAATGTTTCATTACTTTTTGCCCTCTTAAGTGTAACGAACAAAAATTTAAGAATCTACTTTTTGTTCATAATAAATATTTTTACACCTAAAAAACAGACTTCGATCTCGTCACTTAACATCTATTAAAATTACCTGACTTTTTGCTGCTTCGTTAATTTTTATTCCAAAGTAATGCATGCCTTATTTTTATACTTCTAACATAAACTTCGGCGTGAGAAATCCTGGGTTCGATACCAGCCATTGTTGAACAATGAATGAGGGCTCTTAAATCAATATTAATGATAAGTAATTAAAATAGTTATAAATCATTTTAATATCCACCGCATAAATTACCTTCCAAAAATAATTTTTCATAGCTATTGCGCCGCATTCATAAGTCACAAGAGAGAAAACACGGAAAACTCCCAAGAACATATATTGAAAACCATATATGCAGAGAACAGAGAAGCACAACATCCATTTCTTCTTATTATTATTCAAAAATTCTCCGACTGAACCTGTGACCTTTTGTTTAGAGAAGTCCAAATACTGTGCTATGGTGAGACTATAAGAGATAGATTTTGATTTTTGCTGTTCATTAATAGTTGTCACAGTAGGTGCTCTGTTTTCCAAGTTTTCTCCCTTGTAATAGTAAATAGAGCCGACTTATCTATGAAGCATTCTGGAAATCGAAGATGCAATAGATGTTTAAATGTCTTTAAAACTTTCGTTTGCAATGTTTTCAGCTATACGATGTCAAATACATTGGAATTACTTTCCCCATTTATTTTTAGTTTTGATTTACACCAATCTTTTAACTCTATGTTTAGTATTTAGGCAATTCTCGCACTTATCTAATTATTCGTTTGCAAGAAAATATTTTTTAATGGCGAACAAGGATATTTTCAATGAATCCACACATCTTCAGATTTCTTTATTACTCCCCATATCTTACAATGTTTCTAATCATTTGTTCATCATTTAATTTCTGTGATCAGAAATTAGTTTTATTTTCCATGAATCTTTCGGTGTGCAATCTATCATGTTTACTACGTATCATTGTGATAATTGAATGAAATGATAAGAACCTTTTTTTATTGACCATAATGATATTCTCTGATTTGAAAATCCTATCACTCCCTTTACAGCAACCGAAGTGTCTTAGCAACGAAAAATATTTTTCAATGAAAATTACATTAATCATTCTCTTTGACGAAAGATGTTTTAAAATTGATTTAAATGCTCTTCATTAAATGTAATTTAATAAAACATGGTTTTTCAAAACTCCTATCTGCCTTTGTTAATTCAGCATAAGATTAAATTATTTTCTTATTGTATTTTCAAAAGTTTAAATATATAATATTTAACTAGCACTTTTTATTTATTTCATTTACTAATTCAGAAGATCTACAATGAATTCAATATTTTATAATTCTTTTCAGATTCCTTTTCTTAAATTTCAGGATGAAAAGCATACTATTGTGACCATACCAAACTTTTAATATATTAAAAATATTATATATCTGTGTAATGTATTCACTTCCCAAAAAGTGGCAATTATTTAAACATGCACTCATTACCAAATGAAAATGTGTTAGTTACAAATAGCATATTACTTGAAAAGAATCAATTGAATCAACTGTATAATTCCATCGAAAACCAATTAAAATTTTTCCTTTTCAATTATAAATTGTTAACTATAAATTAGTTGTTTCTTTCGTTCCAGTTGCTATCATGATTGTGCCTTTTTATTACAATTGTTATTGGTTCAAAATATCCATGACGTCAGATAACCTTTCATTTATGTCACACATTGTATTAAGAAGGCGTCGTACATCTGACTTTTTGAAGAATTCGCTGCCTGCCTTCCAAACGAATTGTTCGAGCGGCAACAAACAAGGCGAAGTTCACCATCGAATGTCTGAGTGCCGTCGGAATCTATTCATGATATTTACCCCAGCAATAAAGAAGTGTTTTTTATTATATTTTTTTCTGTTTGTAAAACTTTTTAAAATCATGAAAATTGCCTGTTCTTCAAAATAATTAGTTTTCAAATTTTCAAATCTTTGGCGATATTGTTTTGTAATATTGAACGCGTTGGAAATAGACCAGAAAACGACAAGACAAAAGAGCCACTTTATGGTTAGTTTAAATCGGCATGGACGATTTGAATTTGAATTCTTATTCTTTTGTAATAATGTTCTCATTTAAAGGCCTATTTTTTTGTTTATTGATTTGCAAACACCTTTTAAAGGGAAAAATTAAATTGATCTATGCTTGAAAGAGAACTCTCTCTAATCCTAATAAATACTCTGATTAAAAATAGAATTCATGATATGGTGGAGATTAAAGATTAAAATATTAACTATTCACAGAACACAGGCTTTAATTATTTAAATGAGAAAACAAGCAAAAGGAAGATTTCTACTAGTTATGTCCACCTGCAAAAGTTAATGAAAGACATTTTGTGCAAAATTAAAGCATTTAAATAAACTGCTGAATGTAAACACCTTAGCTTCGAGAATTCCGATTTTACTTAGAAATTAATGCTGTGAAAAATTATGGAAGGGAGAAATGTTGCAATAGGCAATATATATATAAGCTGCAAGTAAAAAGGGAATTTGATAATTATTATATGTTTTTTTTTCCCTAAATAATGAGCAAAAATGTTATTAAAATATCTTAAAATAAGTGAGAGGAATCTATAGTTTTAAGACTGCAAATGACTGCGGAAATTTGAGATGCCTTCTGAGAATGCTTATTAAGATTTAAGCATTTCCTTAGAAATAGAGAATGAAAATAAGAGGAAAATATAAATTTTCAAATGTCCTATTTTATCTAAATATAATAATATTTAGATAAAATATTATCATTATTATCAGTTATCATTATTATAAATAATCTTTATTACCAATATTATCAATTGAGAAATACTTAATGAAATACAATTCGAATTTTTTGCTCCCTTTACATCCTAATTTTATTGTAGATTTTAATAATGTGTTTTAATATCCACATAATTTTACATTAAATCCATCTGAATTTGTATATGATGAAATGGCAGTGTCTTTTTGGGGGGATTGGATTCCTCTTGTCAAGGTGATATCATTGTCTATCAAATATGTTTTCAAAAGTATCGTCACATTCATGTACAAAAAACTGTTGAAACATTTTTGTGCTTAACTTAACACTTTAACAAAGCACATTGAAGAATCTAAGGTTGTAAGAAATTTCAATATCAACCACGTAAATATCTTTACCAGATTTTTTTGGCCATAATTAGACTTTTTAGGGAAAGTTTTCAGACCAATTATTATTCACGTATCACAAATACTTAAATACGGTCCACCCTTCCCCCAAAGAAAAAGAAAAACCTTCGGAAAACTCCTAGGCACTCACCTTCAGGTACAATCAACTAAAAGACAGGACCTCGACATCCATACTCTGTTGATCACTTCTCGTTCTGTAAGGGGCTGTAATGCAACTGATCAAAGGTGAACCTTTAAAACAGACTTTTATATATTTTTTAAATATGGAATTTTATTTCAAATACAAGTGAATATTCCCCAGGGGAAAAATAAAAGTATACTGAAATAGAAAATGAACATAACATTAGAAATAAATTTATTATGTTGCCACAAATATTTAGAATGGTCATACGAAAATGTATCCCAACAATTAATTTAATTACAAGTACTTTAGTTTTTGCATAATCTTCCTCCAAATGATTCTGTATTTAAATACGTGGTTTCCAAATTTTTTTCACAACGATCCGAGCTTTTGGCATTTATGAATGAAATCTCGTTACATAATTGCTTTCAGTGCATCTACAAACGTTGTTTAATGTTTCCTAACTGGGCAGGCGCAGAGGTGGAGAGCCTTCCTTTTTTATATCATTCCAAAAGGTATGGTTCTTCATAAGAAGTAAATCAATTTCATTTTAATCTTAAAATGCTTTTTTTAGAAGAGGAAATTTTCAAAAGAACTTTTTATCACATATATTATTTCAGTTAGGTTCATTTGAGTAACTTGTTGTTATTTGTTCATAAGAGATATCTGCTTGTTAATTTTTTGCATGCAGTGAACGTGTGTATATATATATATATATATATATATATATATATATATATATATATATATATATATATATATATATATATATATATATATATATATATATATATATATTGAATAAAGTTCATGTTTTTAGGATTTCTTACCTATAAACTTTTCAATTTTCTAAGTTATTATATTTAAAAGCTTTTCTAATAAATAAATTTTAAAAAATTCTTCTGATTAAAATTAAAAAAATAAGCTCGTTATACATTTTTATTGAAACACCTATAGTAACGCGGCTTTTAGTCAAAGGAACTTAATTTTAGTTTCTTTATTTTAAAGAATAGATCCCTTTTTGAAGCAAAGATTGTAACTTAAAGGAACATTTTTATATAAAATTTATATATTAAAAATGATATTTTTATAATTATAAAGTAAAATATAAATGTTAAGTTTGAAAATAGGATTTTGTTTCCTATATCTTATTATCAATAATTTATTTTATTGGGTTTACTACTTATAATAAATATAATGTATTATCAAATTATAAGTTTGTTCTAGGGAGAGTTCTAACGCAATTCATATAATTTTTAGTAAAGTGAATGATTACAAAAACATTATACACAAATATATTATTTCGAAATATTTATTTTGAAAGAAATAATAATTTCCTCAACTTCTCATATTAAACTTTGATTATATCATAGCTTTTAATAAACCTTGGACCGAATATTATATTATCATGCACTGTTTTCAAATTATACTGCGCTTCAGTCATTTTCACTTTAGTATGTTCTTTCAATATTTATAAATAACTTTCAATTAAAAAAATTGGTAATTTAGTTTAATAAATATTATATATTATTTTAAAGTAGAGAAATAAATAAATATTTTTTATTATAATTAGAATTAAAACTGCATTTTTATCATAACAATAAAACAGTATCAGTTATTCTTTACTGAGATTTTTTAAAATATTGTTTAATGCACTTTACAAGAAATAGTTTTTATCTATTTGAAGTTTGCAACTTAAAATCATGTTTTAGTTGCTTCTTATATGTGTTACATACTCAAAGAATTAAAATGGTTATAAAAATTTAAGGAATACGTTAATATTTATTACTAATATAAAAAATATAACCAGCGATAAAAATAACATGTCTCAATTGTTATGAAATTTAATAGTTAATAGTAAGGATAGTAAAAATTAAATTAAACTTTCCTTACTATGCTCTTACATTTATAAATTTTCAGTAAATAAAAATTAATTACATATGTATGAGGGAGAGGGAGAGAGAGGAGGGTGAGGGAGGAGGGAATTTTTATACCCCAGTTTTGAAAATTTTTCTTTTCATGCGAAAAATTAAAACAGTACTTGATTGATATCTTCATTTTTTGCGCATAAATATTTTTTGAGGACAAAAGCAAGTGATAATTCGAGGGCAACAAGTCCAGAAATATTGTGTATGGGACAGAAATTCCCAGCCTAGTTTCGTAATTTTTCGACCAACTCTATTCTTCATTTCTTTTTTGTACTGCTCTTTCGTGAAACACCACCGGTCTCTTTTCTTGGACAGCTTTGTTTAATCTACCCAGTTGCTAATAATACTTTTCCGAATTGAAATTTTTGTTCAATTTTTAATGCTGATAATGTATTGGTCCTCCAGTGTCCCATTTTATGCACAATATTCTCTTATTCAGAGTCAAATTTGTTTTACAGCTGGAAGGTCAATGTTTTCCGCACAATATACCCTTTCCCTTACTCTTGCATCGGAGGTAATTCACTTTTCATCCCCAATTATCATCCGGTTCAAAAAGCCACTCGAATTTATTCGGAACAAGCGGATGTAGGAATGTGATTGCTCTATCAAGAGTTTTTCTACCAAACTCATTTAGAACCCATTTTGGATACTTCTACACCAATCCCCTCTTTCGAATATAATCCGAAATAGATTGCTGTGTTGAATTAAGCTTTCTGCGATCTCCAATGTTGTCAGAAAAAGATCTTGCTTTAACATTTTTAACATCATCATGAGTAAACGGACAGACGTTTCCGGTAGACCTAATGTGCACACTCACACACACACACACACACACACACACACACACACATATATATATATATATATATATATATATAAACTCCATGGCACGACAGCCCATGAGGGCCAAGGCCTACACTGCTCATAACTGTTTTCATGACCGAGGGCCCTGGGGTGCGAAGCATATGTCCGAGTTAGGTGGTCAGTCTAACGTAAGACCCCCATTGTTTAGTTCTCAAGCATGCTTGGTACTCAGTTAATCGACCCACTGAAGGGATGAAAGGCTGAGTCAACCTTTCCCAGCCCGAGGATCGAACCTCGGACCTGTGTCATGGGAGTGTGAAACACTGCCACTAAGCCACCGGGCTTCAAATATATATATATATATATATATATATATATATATATATATATATATATATATATAAAATTCTCGTGTCACAGTTTTCGTTGCCGTACTCCTCCGAAACGGCTTGACCGATTTTGATGAAATTTTTTGTGCTTATCCGGTATCTATGAGAATCGGCCAACATCTATTTTTCATCCCCTAAATGTTACGGGTAGTACAACCCTAAATTTTTTTTTCATTTTTTTTTGGTTAGTTCTGTAAGTTCCTAATAGATGGCGGTTTAGCATCTAAGTTGCACAGGTATTCGGCAGATGGCGACGTGTTTATTTTTCTAGATTATACCATCTTCGAGAAAATTATCGTGCGCGCGCAAGCGCTTGGTTAAATATAGAATTTACATATATTTTCATGATGTATAATGATACTATAACAATTTTTCGTGAATCATTTTCATAATTATACTTTGTATTGTGTTATTATTGTGCAGTATTCAGTTTGAATATTTTTAATATTATAAATAGTAAAATAAAATTTTATTTATTACTGTTTTTCTCTACTAATTTTCATACCACCTCGAAAATATGTAAGTATTTCTTGATAGCCTTTTATTATTTTTTATTTTTATTTTATAATTTGATAACTATTAATTTATTCAGTAGAACATTTTGATCTAATTTATTTATTCAAATGATAAATTCTTTTAATTTTTTTATTTCAGTATAATGCCGCGGAAAAAATTTTTAGTTTTAATATAATTTAAAATTAAAATAATAATAGTTCGATGTCAATGTTATCTACCTCATTTATAACAATTTATTTTTAGATGTCTTTAATTTATATAGTATATTTTATAAGTAAGTCACTGATTACAAATTATAATTTAATATAAGATAAATAAAATGTAAATTCAGAAAGTATATGTTGATTTGTGCTTAATTTCAAAATTTCGATACTTTACCTATTACTATTAAATTTTGGTGAAACGTTTTATTTTTAATCTCCTATGAATGAACCTATTCTAAATTTTTTTAGAAAATATTAATTTGATTGAACCCAAGAATTAGTAAAAAATTGATTCAATGTATTTTAAAAACTTAGCCACTGCAACGCGTGGCTGGGTCAGCTTGTATATATATATATATATATATATATATATATATATATATATATATATATATATATATATATATATATATAATGTTTGTACACTCAAACTTCTTTTCATCTTCTACATTCGAAGGTTCTTACAATAGATTTGCGATACAGTTTTATTTATTGAATAATTAGAAAGTAATTTTAATCACATTCAATATACTTTTCCATGTATTGAAATCAACCATTAACCAGCAGTTTCATGTTTCAACCGGGAGTGAAGTTCACTTGTTGTCCCAAACCCTTGGAAGATTCTCGTCGCTATTAAATCGTTCTTTAAGCTTCATTTCCCCCATGCCGAAACAATGCGAGGACGCAGAAAGCAAGTTCTGGATATTAAAATTGATTACAGGAAGTTTCACTCCAGTAGAGGTTAGTTATTTATTGGAAGTATGACACTGCGAGCTAGAACATCGTTATGGTGGCACACCCAGTTTTCAATTTCGAATTTGGGTGCAGTTATAAGCAAGTATTGTTAACTACACCACTTTGCTCTGACTGTCCTTTGAGTTCCCAAAACGACACGCTCTTCAATTTCCCTCCATTTCAAAAATATGGCAATCATTTTCTTAAGGGAGCCAGATTTTCTGACAACTAAATATGTATCTCCATCAATAAACAACCAATCATTGCTTTGAGCTTTGGTTGGCACATTGCAATAGTCAAGTTTCGTCACCTGTGGAGAAGCTGTTCGCATGCAGAGTTTGTCCCTTCTCATTTTTGGCCAAGTCACGCTAGAAATTGTCTTATATTACTTCAAATGTCACAATGTTCTTCACATACATTATTTGTTGGAACTAAAATAGTTTAGCACTTAAAATATACAAACATTCTATTGAATGAATAATTATTTTGAATTCTCTCAATCATTGTATCTATTACCATTTTTTCCATAAAAATTTTAAAAATGTGAGAAGAGATCTCAAATTTAATACTATCAAAAAATTTAATTAACAATCAAAGTAACTTTTGAAATGTGTATGTTTTGAAATTGGTAACTATTTTTGAAAATGAAAAAATTAAATAAATGATAACTATTGAAATACATGAAGTATTCTTAATTTACATTAAAGGAACCGAGATAACAGGTTTTTCCATTCTCTTTTCCACTTGATTCGGATCAAGAAGAATAGCGTTTGAGGCACAGGGTATTTCCACTCGTATTAATCTGGCAAACATCGCTTCATACGGTACACGTTTTCCATTAGAAATCACAATCCATGTAAAATGGCAGTCTTCACTCAATGTACTTTTGTAACACAAACTAAAATTTGATTAAAATATATGAAAAACATACAACCAGCAGCATTATTTATACATTTTAAAGTTATAAAAATAATTTTTACCCCACAATTTAGTACAAACTTTTACATCAATAAAATTACTATTTTGAAGAAATGTATCGACAAGTTATCTCAATTTGATTTGATAAATTAAACCACGTTATATATTTTCTACTCTAAAAATGTTCTTTAAATATTCCTTAAAATTGCAATATATATGCATTCAGTACAGAATGTAAATTTCTAATATTATTCTTTTAAATAAACTGCAACGTACAGCAGATGAAATCCACTTTTTGTAATATGCGTGTGGTTACTACCTTTTTCTTTCAGACAGTTGTTTCAAAAGTAACAAAGTGAAAAAATACAATTTAGTTTTAATCCAATTTACAGAAGTTTTTTATTTTTGTTTCGATATTAAAACAGTTAAAATTTGCAAAGCTATGCTTGCTCAATTTTTTTTTCTCTATTTGGGAAAACACCATGTTAAAAGAAATCAATTTTCAAATAAGCAATGATCGTTCCCATTTTGACCTAATAATTGTATTTAAAACACCTATGAATTATTCGGGTTGTTTTTGCATTAAAAACAACTCACAATGTTAAACTATTCCCTTAGTTCAGGTAATAAACTTTTATCATCGAGTAAAATGCTCAGATTTTTTTGCTTTTCACTTTTAATTCTACAATCATGAATATTTTTAAGAAGGTATTGCATAAATAATTAAATCATATTTGAAGAATTTAAAGAGCATCTAGAATATTTTTATATTGAAAATATTGATTGACTACTAAAATTAGTCTAATTTCAAATACTGCTCACAAAAGTGAAAATCTAAGACTTACTAGTCGTAAAATGCTTCATGAGATTTCATTTAAAACATTTTTAAAATTTGCAAGCTCTCCTTTACAATAAAATATTTTTTACAAATTTCAGGCTGCTGTTCCTATTCCTGTCGTTGAGATTAATATTTATCACAATTTTTCACAATCTAAATAAATATTTCAATCTTCAGGAAATATATTTGAGAAAACATGACTTTAGTATTTTTATAGCGAAAAATACTTTAACTGACTCATTCACTGCAGATCCATTCTGCAATTTCAGTTTTTACCTACATTGAAAATTATCTCATTTTCAGAAATAAATCAAAGTTCGTGATCACAAACGCTATTCAATATTTATAAAGGTCATGAACAAATTTCAGAAGATCAACACCAAATTTAGAAATTATTTATGCATTTTCCAATTGACATTTTAAAATTGTTATTAGTTAATGTTATTTTGATTAGTAATTATTGTTAGTATTAGTAAATCTATTAAAAATGTGACACCAATTTTTGGATTCAATTTTTGATAGTTTAATATCAGTGCATTTCAGAAAATTTTGTTATATTTATAAGCACGTTGCAAAGAAAAAGTTGCTATTGCATTTTTGAAAAAGCATAAATACTTTAAAATTCCTGATTAAGCATACAAATTTAATTTGTAAATAATATTTCGAAAAAATTTAAGATTTAAATACACATTGTTGCCATCCTTTGTTTTCAAAATTTTATCAAGATTATTTCAACATTTTAAAGCACATTTAAAATGAATTATAAGAAATGAAAGTTAAAATTATACAGTTGCTTGAAGAGCACACAACAGTGTCAACATTACTAACAGTATCAACATATCAGATCTCCCATGAAAGATTGAAATTGTGGCATAAAGAAACAAATGATATAAAATTTCTTAAGATTTAAACCAAATTTATGCCTTAAAGCCAGAATATTTACAATGACTATTACAAAAATAACCTATTATTTAATACTCAAGAATTTCAAATTGAGCAAATTTTCATACAATTTTTTTAAATATTTAAAAAATTTTTGAAATTTTATACACGATTTTATGTAAATCATTGTTTTTGACATTTAACAATTTTAATTTAAATTCAAATTTGAAAATATTTCCTTAAGCATGTTAAGAACAAGTGCTAAAACAATCATGAAAGTATTGTTATTTATGAACTTAAAAACTAATTAAATGGATTAAAAAAGAAATTTATAAACTTTGTATATCAGAACAGTAGCTTTTTAAAGTCTCGTATGGGATATTAAATTAATATTCCAATTTCAACGTTTCATATTAGACGTACATTTAAATCACAAAATTACAAGAATAGGAAATACATTTCTTCTCTGAAAATTAAAACTTCAGTATACATTGAGAAACTTTGCACAGAAATATTTCTCATTTTTATCAAAACGCCATAATCTGTCTAACATTGTACAGTGAGGCTTCTCTCATTCTTGTTATTTAAGTTACATGCATTTTTGTAATAAATACGCAATAAAGTCTCTTAAAGACATAAATTTCCTAAATATAAATTATTAAACCTTGAAAAAAATAATTTCATATATTGGAATGCATTTTTATGTGAGCATACTATCCTTTTCAATTTCACACTTAATGTATTTAACATAATCTCTATTAAACTTCTAAACCAGGTTGAAACAATTGATTCCAATCCACACAAAGAACATTTCCAATTTAAGCTTTAAATATAAGAGGGATCAATGTAGGAATCCAGTACTGAAACACTACCGCAGTTCACTTAAGGGGCTTCTACAAAATAACTGCTGTAATGTTTGAGTACTTGATTTTCCGATTTTGAGTCGTTCGCCTACCCAGAAACGCCCACTTCTGAGGGAACTATCACAGGGACATTTAATAATTGGGGTAGATCCGGAGGAGGTTGAACTTGCTGTGGCTGAAGAACAATCGGCTGATGGCTCAAAATAAAAGATGTGAGCTTTAGACAGTTGACTGCCGCGCCTCTTCTCCCTGTTCAATAAAAAAAGATGCATTTAAATATACATATGCGATATTTCTCTTTCCAAATGAGTACATCAAACACATGCTTCACTTTTCAGAGTAATGTAATCGATGCAGTCGCTTAGACGAGAGGACCTATCATGGCTTGGGTGCCACTTTGGCACGAGCGCTAAATAGTAACGATAAGATAATTATTTTTAAAAACGCTTATACAGATAACTGTTTTAATTGGTGTGGCATATTGAGGAGCTAGTAATAAAAGAAAAATATTAATTAGTTCGCGCTACACAGAGCTCAATTCTTGTTAAAAATTGCGTTTTTTAAAGGAAGTTTTCGATTATGTCTAAGTTTTCAACTGTGATCAAGATTAATGCTGCTTTACAATATATTATACTACAAAATCTTGTGCACTTGAAAAATGATGGAAATATCATTTATGGATACCATTTCTTAATTACGTAATATATAGGTCACTTTTTATACTCGTAGACTCATTTAATTTCAAGTTGACAAAATAACAAATTACTTGATCTCCTCAGGTACAGGTGTGTATTAGAGGTCCTCATTTACATGTGTGTATCATAAGTCCTCGCTTACCCAGAGAAAACACATATTCGAAAAAATTAAAATTTTGAAATAATTTATATCGTACGATTGTAAAAGTTACATTTTAAACCATCATAATAAATTTTATTAAACTGTACCTGTAAGTTTAATATATAATTTAGTTCCTCGGTGGTGCTTGCATTCATATAGTCCACATATGCATGCTTAGACCAACCTATGTGAGTGTGTGTGTGAGAGAGAGAGGCTTTTTGCTACACTTCTTGATGCATGTATAAAATCTGCATGCATTTTGCTATAGTGTAAAGTTCATCTTTCACAGTGTACCATCGGTTGCCATGGGAATTGCATGAATCGTCTACAGAAAATTGTTCACAAATCAATAAATAAGTTTTATGCATTTTACAAACTTTAAGCCTTGCTTCTTTTTTATTTGTTTCACCTACTTAAAGAAACAAAATACCAAAAAATAACACTTTAGTTAAGAGCATGCCAGCAGGAGAATCCAATAAGATGAAATAATGAGTTTCTCTCAAAACGGAATAATATTAGATCATTCATTAAAAAATATAAATAATATTGAGACTGTTTATAAACTTGATTCTGGGGAATGTGAATTCGTCCTGTCAGAAAACTCAGTCATCAAATATACTCACCATCTTTTCTGAAATTCACTAGCGTATCACAAGCAATATTTGTCACTTTATAATTGCTTTAATAACGCATCACATATAAAATCATAATCTGTTATTTAAAATCAGTAATAACACAAATAATACATTGGCACAAAATGAAACCTTCATCTACTATTTAAAATCAATGAAAGTAAGAATAATACATTGGTATAAATTGATTTGTACTTTATATAGATAATAAAAATATGCTAATGTAAAATAATTAAGAAATCAATGCTAATAGCAAAAATAAATAAAGGCAAAATTGGTTTTAAATCAATAATAATGATTAAATTACATAATTCACAAAATTTATTTATATTCAATAATAGCATTAAAAATGCATTTACATAAATTGGCTTAAAAATAACAAATTAAAATAAAAAATAAAAACTTGCTCTCTCTCTCTCAAAATAACTAAAAATCAATAATTCTTAACACAAACGCAAATCAAACATTTTGATATCTTAACGTAAAAGTTATCACAATTCGTATTGAAACCGAGATACGATATAAAATATCAGGACTATAAAAAAATTAAAAGAATAAGTATTATTTCAAAATTTAATGAATAATAAATATCGACACTCGTTGAAAAACAAAAGTTCCCCAAAAATAAAGATTCCATTATCTGTTGTTGTTGCTGTTGGCTTATCCTCTTTAAAGATCTGACATTTGTCAGATCAATTCCATTAAATTGTTGACAGTTAGAAAGTCAATGATCCTCCCGGGAAAATCTCCATAATAATCCTCCCGGGAAATAAGATCTCGAGGTCATAAATCCTCCTAAGAAAGTCTGACGTAATCCAGAATATGTTTCGGTGAGGCTGGATGGTCACAACATTTTTTTACAAGTGGGGTACATTTTTGTACCACGTTCAAACATGATAAATATTTTAGATGTCCACTTGAGTATCTGGCCAAGGTAGTTTGAGATGTTCGGTTCCAGTTTGTTTCCAGAAGAGTTCCAGGAGATGTTCCAGAGTACCATTGGTGTGTGGGTGGAATTTGCCAGATTGAATGAATTCCAGATTTTTCATTAGAGTAAAGTTCCTGATATGTAAGTGATGAACCAATGGGCTTATCTTCCTAACTGCCCTCTTTGGCCGGTCGATCTGCGGTCTCATTGCCACGAATATTTACATGGGATGGAATCCATTGGAGATGTGTATCATGGTCTTGGGAGATCACTTTTCAATTTTAGCGGAATAGATAAACTTGTTTCATCCTTTATAGAGGAGGAGTCACTGAGATGTTGCAGTGCATTGTGGCTGTCTGACAAAATCCAAAGTTCTCCAAAATTACAGTTGCTGAAAATGATACTATCAAGTCCCACCTTAATCGCTATCAACTCATTTCTGAAGACTGAACAAGTGTCAGGGTTACGTTGTCTTAGCGTAATTTCAGATTGAGGGGTTCAAATATAAACTCCGCTCCCAGTACGACTACCATCAGTATACATTTGCACTGCATCGCAGGGAATGCAATTAATAATTTCTAGTGCTAATTGTCTAAGATGATCTCCGATGTGAGTTTGCTTGTTTGCAGTGGAATTCAGATCAAAGTGAAAGATGACTCTTGGCTTTTCCTCTGAGAGATCTAAACAAGATCTTAAAGATTGAGGTTCAACATTTCGCGAAAATAGGTTTTGAGATTCCGCCAGGGTAAAAGGGGTGAATTTCTTTAATCTTTGATTATTGTGACAATTGTGTAAATACAAGGAGGTACGATGATGCGGGCCGTAGCTATATATTTTATTAAAATATTTTATATAAGTTAGCTCTTCCTCTAATGTGCAATGGTTGTAAGTTAGTCTCATATAAAGCAATAGCAGATGGGCAGCTATTTCTGAGTCCTAAGATGATACGAGCGGCACTTATTTGTACTCGTTCTATAACTATATTCAAGAATAGGTCTTATAAGCGAAATATATGTGGTTCTGAGGGTATTTGCATCAGTACCCCAATCTCTGCCAGCCAGATATTTGAGAATGATAAGGCGCTTACGAGTCTTTGGAACTAGATGGTCAATATGCTTGTTACAGTTGAATTCAGGGTCGAGAATAAAACCGAGATTAGAGCCAAAAGAGTTTTCATTTATTTTTTTCCTCAAACTATTAACTCTCTATCCTCCAATAAATAAATATTGTGGAATTCCGTTATGTCACTTTATTAATGAAAATACAAAAACGCTTGAAATACTTAATGATCAGTATAAGGTATTATATAATAGTATAAAATATTCACAAGACCGAACCAAAGAAAATTATGCGAAAAAATGTGCTATTAAAACGCTTATTATATTAGTAAATAAAATTAAGAGAAACTATAGTCTTTAAGATATTGATAAGAGTTTTAAGGAAATAATTATCAAAATATTGATATGTTTTGGTAATTAAAATTAATGTCATGAAAAAGCAAAGTCGAAAGAGAAATAAGATAAAAAAAATTAATTCCAAAAAAGTCAAGTTTCACGCTGATAAAGAAGATGTGAAATACGGGAAAAAAGACGTCTTAATTAAGCATGAATGAGGTTATCGAGAAGTGATGCGAGTCATTTAACAATCTGTTTAGGTATCATCTATTTTTGAATAAAGTCTGATGTAGCTGCCAATATCCACTATAGCTACTGTTAAGAAAAATTGAAAGAAATTAATATTAATGGTATTATAACATATATGCTTCATTTGAAAATTAATTTCAAGAGAGCTTATTAAATTATATTTATAGAGAAATATTATTCAATAGTATACATAAAAACAAATGTTATCAAAAATAATAAATAATGAATGATAATTTCAAAAGCAATGCAATTAATTGTTTCAAATATATAAATTTTAAAAGATGAGTTTGGTACGTTGATTTCGGTAAAATGGATAGGAAGCAAAACTTAATTATTAATGAGCTACTAAATACAGCCATAATTTTGGACCAGTCTCACGTGACATCTGGGTTGGACTTCAACTCTACACACTACATCACACCAAAGAAGAATAAAGCAACCATGACCTATTCATGCATCTCGATCACCCAGTGGATCATCATAGTTTCAGCGGAGTAGAAACCACTACTTCTTGGTCAAGGTAACGACGCCTTCCCTAATTAGGATACTGCAGCCTCCTGAAATGCGTGTTATGCTAATAAATGAAAAATACTATTGCGTTATGATTTTGACCCTTGAGGTAGAAAGCCAATCAGATCAGTCAGCAGTATTTTCTAATTTCGGACAAGAGACGAAGCTGTCCCACAATCTGGCACATTCATTTCAAAATTTCTACGTCAGCAGAGATAATTTTAGTCCAGTGAGGGCATGTTACCTAACGAAACAGGACACATTTACTAATCAAACTATAGCACCAGGACAGGGAATAACATTTTATTTTGTCAGAAACATCTTCCAAAAAAAAGCGTACTTCAATGACTGAAAAACATGAAGGTGTGTGGCATTCATAAGCAATGCATAAAGTTGTGGAGCTATGATAATATATCATAACTGCTTAACATTAATGTAAAAAAAGCTAAATTAAGACATCAATATTTATTCCTTTTAACAAACGTATTCTGCTAGTGATTTAGATTTTATTTCCTCTAATGTATTCTGATCATTGTTTCTTAAAAGTAAATTTTATATGTTAACAGAAACAATTTTACTGACATCCAATTTCATAGCGAAAGAGACGAATTCACTTTTATTTTTCCAGCAGCTCGTCAGCGAATCGTAGTCATAGTGACATATTGGATTAAAATGCTTCCTAAATTTTGACGCGCCACAGCAAAATATTGATTTAAGGTCATCCTTGGCGAAATGTCTGCGAAATATGAAATTTTATTTCCACTGGAGTTGAGAATCGTAAGAGATAATTTCCGCTTAAGTAGATGCAACAGCTATCGGTCTGACAAGACACATTTAACAAGTTGCCTCTTAAATACTGCATGGCCTTCGGCTGTTAAATGGGAAGATCGAGTAAATTAAAATATAAATAATTGTATGACAGTGCAACAAACACAGATTGTGATTTATAATTTGTTCATATACGGTATTAATTACTTATGTGAATTGTGTTCACTAAGTTTTGGTGTTGATAATTATAAATGAAAACACTATTAAAAACTATAATATGACTTCATTAATGAAAATTTTGTTACTCAAAATAAAATTTTTAACTTTAAATAAAAATGGTAACAGTATACTATCATGTTATAATGTTTCAGAACTTTCATTTGGTGCTCCTCGGTCTTGAACATTCTGAAGCTGCATCTCACATTCTTCGTCATGGCTCGCACGGGATCATGAAATTAATTGATACCTTTGTTGATCAAGTTGTGTTCAGAAATTGGTCAACTCAAAGGCATGCTTGATTTTTACAACACATGCTTAGAACATGCTCATTTCCCTACACCCTTTAAAGAAGGGCAGATGATTTTCTTCAGAAAGAAAAACAAAGACCCACAACTAACGACCTTCTGCCCACATTTGGTAAAGTCCTAGAGAAGCTTTTGATTGACCGCCTCAAGCACTCACTCCTACAGACAAACTTTCTTCACGACAGGCAATTTGGCTTCCGGCCAAATAGATCAACAGACCAAGCCATCTCCAAAGCAATAGACCTTATCAAACTGAATCAGTACAATGAATTATATACCACCCTTATCAGTCTGGACATACAGCAGGCATTTTACTCTTTGTGGTGGCCTGGCCTCATGCATGCCCTTAACAAAACTGCTGCCCCACCTAACATAATAAACTGTCTTTTCAGTTTCTTAAAACAACGTAAACTTCAGGCACTTAGCGACTCAGGATTAGTCAGCATGGAGCAAACAAGAGGATGTCCCCAGGGATCCATTGGTGGTCCGATTCTTTGGAACATCTATTACAATTACGAAATCCTTACTACAAAATAGCCCCCCCACACCGAAATTGTTGCCTTCGCTGATGACACTGTGCTTGTCATTAATGGTAAATCAAAAGAATTAATTAAAAATAATTGTTGACATTGACACCAGCGAACTCCCCTGTACCTAACTCCAAGGAGCTTTACCAGTTTAATGGGAGCTGCTGGAACTTTTATTTAAGGAAATATTAAAAAATGACATATAAAATTAGTTTTTACAACAGTTGAACATGTGTGATTATCTTACAACAAATCTTAAAATATGCAATCAATTTCCGGTTAAATGTAAACATGAAAACAATATGACAATATAATGGGTCTATGGTGAATTAAATACAATTGACATTATAATTGTAATTTTGCAAAGTTCTTGATTATAATTACATAAATGTTAAAAATCAAATTCAAAAAGTTTTTGATATTTTCAAAGACAAAGCTTTACTTTGGTCAAAGCATGTTTTTAACTAAGTTGTAGAAGAGTTCCCAATCCAACAAACTAAGTTTTCATTGTTTATTAGGAATTCAACTGTTTTATTTAATTTTGCTCTCGCTGCACGATTTTTCAGAATTCTCTTCTTCCAGAGGATATTCCAATTTTCGCTGGGTATGGCAAAATGCCAGGATAATGTTAAGGGGCAGGTTGTCAAGAAGTGGAAAGGATTGCCTTCTTTTCCACAAGTGCAATCTTTGGAATCAGAAATATGGAACCTGTGGAAGTAAGATGGAAATGGTCCGTGGCCCGTAAAGAAAAGTACCTCATTCCTTGTCCAATTAAGGGTTTTCCTGCTAACTTTCGGTATCATCTCGTGAACATTTCTTCCAGTTATTCCATTATCCCAATCTTCCTGCCAGCGATCTATTATCCAGTTATCAAGTAAAGATTTGGTATGACAACATGGTAGTGGTAGGACCTGAGAAGAATTACTTGATAGGGCAGCCGCTTTTGCAAGTCTGTCTGCTGCCTCATTTCCTTCTGTACCTTGATGGGCCTTTACCCAACCAATCCTGATGTAATCTGAAGTTGTTAGGAGATTTTGCATTTCGCGTACCATAGGACATTTGTTAAGAGGATTAGATAAAGATTTAAGGCATGCTTGACTATCTGACCAGATGTTTGTTGGAAGAGGTTGTGAAGCAGCTACTTGAATGGCTTTACGCAGAGCATATACTTCAGCTTGATATACTGTGTTCTCGGGTTGTAGCCCAGTACTCCAAGTACTTTGTAATCTGAGTTCAGAATATATTATCATTCCCGATCCAACTTTTTCTTCTATTTTTGTGCCATCTGTGAAAATTGTTAGAAAACCTTCACTGTAACATGGTATATGATTTTGCTCATGTATTTTTACTTTGCTCTCTATATTGAAGACTCCAGGATGGATTGTTTCTCCTTTTATAACTTTCTCAATCAAATTTGGTGCAGGAAGAATAGGATCGACTTCGCAGGGAATTTGTGCCCTTGCATGCCTTATAAACTTTGCCTCGGCTTCTATTTTTAGGTAGAGAGGAGCTATCCAGTTATAACTTGAAGAGCTGCTGTAGGAGTCGTTCTAAACGCACCAGTGATGTTTAGTAAAAATCTTCTTTGAATCGTAGTAAGTAATTGCTTTGCCCTTGTTGTTAATGGCGTTCCCCAAATTGCTGCCCCATGCGCCAACATCCTCTCAATTACAGTTTGATATAGTATAATTCGGTGTATTTGGGAAATTCCCCAATTGTTTCCTGCTATCCTTAAGAGCTTTTGTTATAATGCCATAGCTTTATTGGCCTGCGATTTTAAATGTGCGGTGAAGTTTAACTTTTTGTCAATTATTACTCCTAGAAGTTTAATTGTGTCTTTTTTCATCACTCTGCTGTTTCCCCAAAATATTTGTGGACCACGTTTAAGTTTTGATATTAGAATATATTTAGTTTACGTATATCACATGTACTCGGTGGGTCATTGGCGGTATTGGGAATCGAATCCTGCATTTTCAGATGGAAGGCCGATGCTCTAACCAGTAGGATACCACGGCCCTTAAAATAATGTGAATTCCTTAACACGTGAGAGTAATTTTATTATACTTTTTTTACTTTATTCAGAGTCCATTACTTTTTAATTATATGATAACTACTGCAGAATTTTATGTAAAAGGTAAAGAAATCACTAAAGAAATTCTTGCACCGGGATTATCTGATATTCTTAGAGAAAAGGAGTCAAAGATTTGTGATAGAGAATTTAATAGTGAACTACAGAACTACGATTAAAAATATGACAGTGATTTAAGGTATGCTTAAATTTAACAGAGAATGGAGCAAAAGGATTTATAAATTAAAATAACTTGAAGAAAATATAACAATGAATTAGAGAATTGTTTTGAAAAAGTGATTATGACTTCTTAAAAAATTATGGTGATGATAGTGATAATAAATCTAAGAAAAATAATAAAAAACTAAGAAAATAATATTCAGTTTTTAAACGAATTACTTTTTAGACAAAATGTAATCTCATCGCTAAAAAGCATAATCTTTATCAAGATTATGCTTTATAGCAATGAGATTCCATTTTGTCTAAAAACTTATTCTTTTAAAAACTGAATATTATTTAATTGTTTTTAAGCATTGCCTTTAAAAACATACATTTTGTTAAATAAATTCTAAAAATTACGAAAGATATTTTAAAAATAATTTTTATTAAAAATAATGTAATAATTAGTTCTTAGTTTCTACGTATTTAATAATAGCAAGTATTTTTTATAATAAAGGAGTTGTTGTACTATTTTTCAATTCGAAAAAAGTTCTGTCGAATTATAGACAGTTTTATTAAATTTAATTATTGTAATTCAATATAGTTCTGCCTTGTAATGGGTTATAAAATGGGTCAGTTGTAGATTTAATCTATTTCATATGGAATTAATGATTTTGTACTGTAAAAGCATTCGAAATTGATTTTCATTTAATTACTATTAGGAACAGAAAAATCATAATCCTCTTGAAAGCCGTATTTGATAAGACAAATCTTTTATATTAAAAAAATCATTTTTTTTGCATCCTTTTAACTAAAATTTGCATATAGTTGCAAAGACAATAAAGTTAATTTTATTAGTAAAGTTTTGCAATGATTTTGAAGAATGAATTAAGGCATAAATTGGAATTCACATATTTGCATAACTAACAAGAAGCTCTTTACTCGAGGTCATTATAATCAGCGAAGTTCTATTTCATTATAACCGATTGAATGCAGTTTAAAGAAATGCTGATTATCTTAATTTATTACGAAACTCTAAGATTACACTCAATTAAAATAAATTTTTATTAAATTTTATAATTTATTTTACTGCATTTTTATTTTTTTCTACAGCATTATACACAAGGAATAAATTACATGAAATATTTTAAAGATACATTGAAATTTTATTTTTGTATAATTTAATCAGATTTCTATTATTTTATAATCAAATTAAATATAATATTAGAATACAAAATATTTACTAAGCTCTTAATAATTATTTATATATAAATATTATTTATTAGATCTGAAAATTTATATATATATATATATATATATATATATATATATATATATATATATATATATATATATATATATATATATATATATAAGGAAAAAAATTATATGAATTATTTTAAGGATACAATTTTTTTATGAAAGAAATTTTATTCTTGTCCAATTCAAATGAATCATTGCAATTGTTCTTTTTAATGCGCCAACAGCTTAAACTTACTGTCTCTTCACCCAAATCTAGAGTTATGATCATCGGCACAAATAATAAGAGGCTTAAATCCAATCCCAAAATTACTCTTAATGGTGAAAGCCTGAAGCATACCCGCTGTCTCAAATACCTCGGTGTGGACATTGATACTAATTCTCGTTCTTTCCGCATCTGCGAGCTATTAAAACTAAAGTTATTTTGATCGCACAAAGGCTGAAAGCGATGATTAGTCTGCAATGGGGACTTAAAGGAAGAATCACTAAGGTAATTTACCTCGCCAAAGTAGAATAAATGATTATGTATGGTTACTCCGCCTGGGCATTTCCAATGACTAGCAGGAAAATCAAGCTTCTCAACAACATCTTAAGATTCTTCCTTCTCCTTATCACCGGGGGCTTTAAGACTACCTCGACAGCAGCCTTAGCCACCATCGCAGGTCACCCACCACTTCACTTGGTAGTTGAAAAAGAAGCATTCAAAACTCAGATTCTGCAGCTTCGCAAGAATGTTACAATTGACGGGCAGTGGTTTACACCCACCAGTTTTGAGATGCCTGTTCACAAAGACACAGTTAACCCAGTCAATAGGCTAAAAAATACTCGAATTATCAACTTGCCGAACATCCCCTCATGACAGCATCCTATCGTTCACCCATCTGAAGAGCTGCATTACTACACTGATGGTTCTAAGCATGACGCTGCAGTGGGAGCGGCCTTTGTGGTTCTCCAGGGAGACACAGAGGTGCACTCAACACAGTTAAAATTACGAACAGACAACTCGGTATTTCAGGCTGAAGGAAGCACTGGCCTTATTATCGGCCTTAAACCATGCACTGGATGCCTCTCATTCACCAGCCACCATTTGGACAGACAGCTTGTCTGTTTTAATGGCACTCCACAAACCAATTCACACATCCCCTCTTATCAATGCCATACAATGCAAACTCCACCAACCATCATCTATTCAAATCCGTCTCTCCGGGGTAAAAGCACATGTTGGGTATGTGGGAAACGAGCTGGCAGATCAAAGAGCAAAGGAAGCAGCGGTGAATGAGAATATATTACAAATTGACCTACCACTTCCACGAACCCACCTTCTGCAGTTCCTTAAGCAGAGACTCAAACAGCAATGGCAAACCAGCTGGGACGACTCTTCAACTGGGCGCTTCACACACAGTATTATATCCCATGTTACAACGGACAGGCTCATCTCCAATCCAATGATCATCTTTCTTATAACAAATCATGGACCCTTCCCAGTGTACTTCCACCGATTTGGTAAAGCCTCTACCCCACATTGCAGCTGCGCGAACGGCAGTGAAGAATGCTTTGCATTATGTGGAACACTGCAACTATACGGAGGGCCTCCATTTAATTCGCCATTCCTCACAATCAGACGTCGCATTCATCAAGTTTATTATTGGTGATAAATTTAGAGCTGAAAGAGTGATGAAAATTATGTCCATGGTGGTAACAAAAGGACTGGACTTATGCGCCACGACAATACAAACCATATCACAAACACAAAATGACTGTGAATTTAAACTCTCAGATGTTGATTAAAGCAAGGACAAATGCAGCACACTTCCTTAATTTTGTAAATTTTTTTTGCTTTAATTTTTCACATTGTCTGTTGCACATCTTACTGTATTTAGCCTAGATATTTTCTTTTTCATGTTTTTTCTCTTATAAGAGTAAGAATCATTATATCTTTTCGAAACTGGGTTTCTCAAATTAACAAGACTTGTTATGTCAATTCTGTATTTTTTGAATTTTTATGAATGATTCACTCTATCTGATATACATATATAATTATTTCTTCACCTACTCTATCTTTTTTCTTTAATGTTTACCTTTGCCGATTTTCTTTTTCATGGAATTATTGCATATTATTCCTGTAATATGTAATCAAATGTTTTTTTTAAGAATTTCACTTTAATGCAGATTTGTAATCGTAAATTTAAACTAAAATAGATGCTGTGGTTAATAGTAATCTCAACCACCTTTTATACTTACTTAATCTCTTCTGCTTTAATTTACATTACTTATGTCTTCATTTTTAATTTTCAATTTTTCCTCTCTTCTTATGTACTCAAATGTAATTTGTTCAAATGAACCTCTTTCTTTGACATGTGATACAGCTATAGGCTTGAAAGTCCAACATTGTATTCATTTTTAGTTCTCAACTAATTAGTCGAGTTCTGGATCTCAGCGGGCGCCTGGCACTTCGTGCGAGGTGTTTGTTTCTCTAGTTTGAAGAGGGGTGGAACCTGATAACCGATAGGTACAGACCAGGGCCTCCTCTTCTCGTTGTTGTTGTCGATCAAGTTGCCGCTTTCCGTATGTTCAGTAAAGTGAAGCATCATTTGCCGCGGGCAGTGGTTGGGAGGGGGACCATGCCGTACTCTCCCTCACTAGGTGGTTGGAGCTCCATGGGTTAGGGACGTGTCCACGTTAATAAGTGACGGAAGGACTTCCGCTGATATGGCGTGGATGTGGAGAGGAGGGTGCCAGCTCAGGTGGGACCTCGTCACCTGACCGTGGCTCAGATATTACCAGGCAATTGGTGATGGGCGAGTATTCTAAACCCATTAACCTAATGGTACAGTCCAGAGCTCACCTGCACCGCTATCTATGTATGCCTGTCGATCAAGTTGCTTAAGGGAATAACAACTTTTTAAGTGTAATCGTTTTTATTAGGAAATTTTTACTGAAATAATAGTAAATGTAGAGCATATATTGCTTATCAATTTTATCTGGACTGATTTTTAAAAGACAGTAGGTAATAAATATTATTATAGAACTCATAAATTTTAAGCAAATTAAAAGAATTAGTATTTCTTCCAAATCCATGTTATTTATTTTTACTTTCGTTAATTTAAACTTTAGATGTATATTGAGCAAAGATTTTCTAAAAATGTTTTTCAGAAAAAAGAATCGTATAATTAAATCTAGTGATATTCAGTGTATCGCAACTTATTGATAAATTCACTATGTCTGTAATCTCTTAACATGGAAAGGAAGATAAAAGTAGGAAACAAAATAGTGTAAAAAAGCTAGATGAAATTTATTCTTATTCCTTCTCAAAATTTAGATTTTTCTCTATATTTATTTACAAGGTCATTTATTTTCATAGTCAACATTTATTTTTCACAGTCAACATCAAAATTCAACATTTATTTGCAATCTGCTATTGAAAGCATTCATCATTTTTAAAACTTATTCATGTTTCTGATTTCCAGCGAGTCAACTTCAGAGGAAATACACAATGCCTGAAGAATACCTGTCATCATAGTTAAATCTATTACAAAATTTTTTTAACATATTCTTAGTAAAATCAGTTTGATTTAAGAATCTATTTTCTTTTCAGAAAATGATATTTCAAAAATCTTATGTCCTATACACAAAATATTGTTGTAAAACATAAATATTTTCATGAATCCAAATGAGTAAGCTTTATTTTTTTATAAAATCAGTTTTTCTCGTCAGGAACGAATGTCCAGAGCTTAGTAAAAATTATATATATATATATATATATATATATATATATATATATATATATATATATATATATATATATATATATATATTATTCATGTTATTACATACATCAATTGATTTTGAATTATCAAACATCAAAAAAGTAGTGACTGAAAAAATTTTGACCAAAATCATTTTGCAAAATTAAATTATTATTATAATAAAAATGCTGTGAATTGGAAAACATCAACATTTAAAATGCTTAATGTTCTTAAATAGGGTGCATTGACACTCCTTGATAACACAAAACATTTCATTATTAATCATTGTGAAAAGTAGGAAAATGTTATTGAATATCATTCAAAGTTGGGAATCTGGTCTTAAGAAAAAATTTTATGCTTAATTAAAGTATAAAAATTAAGGAAGGTTTATATTGTGAGAAAATTATCTGTAATATAGCCACTCACATTTTTTATCAGAAGTTCACGATGTTGGCATTCAAATGGTTAGTATTCTAGCCTTCTTTTCAGAAGTTCGTAATGTCTATTCCCTTCACAAATATGGGTGTTTGTACTGTTTTGAATCCAATTTAAATTATAGCTTCTATTCTAATTCACACATATTTGCAAAAAAACCAAACCTATAGGTAAGAAAACTTTATCGCTTCTGCAAAGTCACCATTTTCAATAGCAAAAGATTATCATCTATTATCAAAACTAAATTGCCCAGTTTTAAATTAAGTTCAGTTATTAACTACTTAATTCATTTCTGTATTTGTGAAAGATTATCTTATGACTTGTAATTTAAAAATCTTGGTAAAATTCCTGGAATTAAAATTTCTTTTTGATTCAGAAAAAAATGAATCAGCTTCGGTGAAGATGTCAGTGGTTATGTTATAAAAAAAATATCATAGAGTGGAAGCATTTAAGTGAGAAGAATCTCAGGAAACTGCTGGAATGTTAATTTGTTCAGTCAAATTTAATATTTCTTCATTCAGAAATGTTGCCTTCTCTCCTCTTCAAAAGAAAGAACCCTCATTTCACTGGTTGATGCTGAATAATTGGTAGACTTTGCTTACAACAGATTTCTTATCACATAATATAAAATTACTTACATATGGTCAGATTCTTTATCTTCTATATCAGTTTTTACAATTCTTTGCTCTATTTGATTGATCATATTATATTTTAAATCCAGTTGTATTAATATTTATCACACTTTGTTTACTAACCATTAATTTTTATTTTATTTATTTTTGGACACCAAAAGTATTTGTTTATCAAAAGTATTGATGACACCTTTCCATAAAAATTTTGAAAGATATCTTTCGTAAATAAATTTGAAATTGTCATTATAATAATTCAATGCATGAAAGATTTTCTGTAAAAATAAGCTTTACTTTTAAAAGTACATAAGATTTATAAATTTATTGGAATTTATTGCTCGATATGAAATGAAAATAGAAACTTCCATTTCATCAAATAAAACTAAATAAATATTATTCTTCAGCAATATAAGTTATTTAATTTGAAAATTTAATTTCTGTATAACAAAACAGCTGAAGAATTATATTTTTTATGTATGTTATTGACATTATCAATCAATCATCTTTCCTGAGACAAATAAAATATCGATTTAAAAGTAATATAATAAACTCAGATTCATTTGATACTAGTGTGACATGATTTTAATGTTTGTTTACAATTCATTTACTATCACTTGTATTGGCATCACTAATGACATCATTACCAATATCATTGGCTGTAAAACGACTCGGTTGATTTTCATTGGATAATTTGAAGTGTTGCCCTTCAAATTCTGTTTCGCTCTCTTATATCACGTCAAAAGCATGACTGAGAGGTCTTCTCTTTCTGGGGGATGTAAACGCTGTTTATAAGTCATGGAATTTTATGCAAAGACTCTCTCACTACGGAAATTCCAGCGCAGGCTAATCACGTCAAATTTTTAATTAATCTATTCAATGATCTGCATGTTTGCATTGGTTTTCAATTTTGACTTCATATAATGAGAAGCAAGCACTACAGGAGGATTTTCAACATGTTTTGTGTGTTAACTTTTTAAGGCAAATATTAATTATAAGTTGTTAATAACTAATGAATAATTATAACATTTATCATCTCCTTTTATTCGATTTTTCCCATCAGTAAAATAGCCAATAGTCCTTAATTTTAGAATATATTTTAACAATAACAGCATTTAAGTTGTTTCTAGACAATTATTTTTAATTCACAATTAATCAGTTTATAATTCATGTGATTTCTTTATGTTTTCTGTGTGTAAGTATTTCAAGAGTTTTATTCATTTCTATTTATGCTGCTGATTTTTTACAATTAACCTGTTATTTTTGAAAAAATAACTAAATATATTTTTTATAAACCTTTCTTTAACTGCTACTGCAAAAGTTTAATAAATCAAATTCTGAAAAAATAATTTAAGTATTTTGGATTCAAAAAAAAATTATGTAAGTCAATTAACCTTTAATATTTTTTAAACTTCTCGAATTTTTTATCTTTACTATTTCTATATTTAAAATATCATTCCTGTGGGATTTCTTAAATCTGAAAATTTTTAAAGAAAAATTTGGTTCTATATAAATGAAACACTTAATAAATTTTTATCTTGATAACATATTTTTATTTAAAAATTATTAAGTTTATTTATATTGTATATTTATTAATATTAATCCAAGTGTCACAAACTCTAAGCATGACCCGGACTCTCATAAATTTTTTAACAAATTCGTTTTTGTTAATTATGAAGAAATTACGTCAAATTATATCAGGGTTATTAGTCAACTAACTCCAACAATGTGGATTACTTAGATACTATTCAGGTTCTTAAAAACACAGAGTGTTTTTTTCATATTATTTTTCTTTAATTTCAAAAGTCACAAATTAATTGCCTGAATTATTTATTCCTTTAAAAGTCAAAGTTTTTCAAATTACTTAACTATTGCTTAAAGCATATGCATGCTCGAGATGGAAGTATTTTTAGTGTGCCTTGGCATTAGTTCTTGGTTGAAAATATTAATATGAAGAAGTTTAAAGTAAATTCCTTATGAACTGATGTGAGCGAGCAAATCGCCTTAACCAAGTGTTTTGAGTTAGAATAATCCACAAATCCTGTAGAACAATCTGTTGCATGTTGGATAGCAAACAATGTGGATCATGGTCAGTTTAGGGTTAATCACCAATGGCCAGTATGACACACGAAAATCTCCTGAGTTGGGTAGATCCCAACTCAGGGCTAGAAACAAGAAAGCCTGCAGGTGCAACAACTGTAACAAATTAAGACTTAAGTCACACGTTATGGACCAAAGTCGTCGATCATTTTACTGGTATAGATCTGTTGCCTAGAGTATACCACTAGGAGGTAACTCTACAGTGCACCCCAATACAATGGAGCTATACGTTAAAAAGAAATAAGATAATGTTTTTTTTTTAAAGAAGAAGAAGCTTCAAATCTATAAATAATGACAAATTGTGGTTTGTTGACCACAATTCTATACCAGTATCACCTAGGGTCAAGTCAGTGACTATGCTGATACATTTAACTGGCCATGACGGCCTGTACAAGCATCCGTAACTGTTGAAAATTCTCCTGAGTCACAATCATCTGCAATGCAGTTGATGCACCATGGAAATTGATGCATCGACATTTGCCGATTCACATTTGTCGAAGCCTCCGCGACCGGCTAGAGAGCGTTTGCGCATCTGATTCACTATTTTATTCTTTGTATTTTTGTTTGTTTTCTCATTTCTTCCGCTTTTTTCCCTTGCTGCCAGTCATTGGTAATAAAAAATATTTTTGCGCTTGGGCCTTGATGAGTCTTCACTTGAAATATTTATATGTATGAGATTAGAAAATCGGACAAATTAAATTTTACACATACAAGCACATAAAAAATAGTTTGATTATATCGATCATTTATTCGGTTCACAATGAATATCATAATAATTACTATTTCATTGAAAATATTTCCTTAATAAAAAATAAATGAAAACTTTTTCTCTTATACAATTCCCTTCAAACACAAAAGCAAGTACCCGATACCAAGAGAAGAATATTTATTTTGAAATAATAAAATGTACTTCTTCTGGTGGTGGGACTAATCCCCATCTGGTCTAGTAGAACTAGACCAGATCCATGAGATCATAGATAGCCAAAAAGTCCAAAAGCAGATGTGGACTTTTCACAGCCTCTTCACGAGAAAACCCCAAGCAATTCAAGGTGTGTTGCGGGCAAAACGGAGCATTGTCGCACTTGGGGCATGATTGGTATTTTCTTTCACCGTCCTCAAAAATCATACACTTCAAGTGGCCAGTAGAAGGTCGAGACAGTATCGTCTGATGTTCTCTGGAGCCCTTAAATGTTGTGGCGGCTCCAGGATGTCTTTGAAAGTACCAAGGGTGAGCAGGAGGGTCAGTGCAGGTCTTAGAAGTAAGTTGTTTAGTAATGGAAGAGATCTCTGATGGTGTTAGAGCCATACGATCTTCCGGGTTCAAAGGATTACTGGCGGCAGCCTTTGCAAGGTCGTCGGCTACTTCATTCCCAGGCAGACCAACATGCGAGGGGACCAACTGGAGGTGGATTGGGTGTTGAACTGAAAGGATATTCAACAAGCGTAGAATACTTTTACTAGTATTGTCGTCGATGGATTGCCAATTGAAAAGGTGCTGGATTGAGGATCGACTGTTAATATCCTGTTGGAACCAGAGACACAAAAGTACTTCTTCTAGCATTATTAAGTGGGGATAGGTATGAATATTTCTAACGATGGCTTACATGCATGAGCTAATTATGAATTATAATGATGGACACAAAATATACACCAAACACAAATATTGACCGAAATGACAACGGATAGTCTCATTGAAGACACTCAAAATAAGCCCAGGCTATGAGCTGCGCTGTGCACTGCAAAGTATACGGAAATTATTAAATGAAAAGCAATGAATAGTTTTATCAAAGTAGTCGAAACACGTGTTAGACACACGAATCTATAGGCTAGCTTAATAAAAGAGCACCGATTAGTGACTGCTTTATGTAAGCATTACATTAACCCCTTTGAATGCGTCCTTTTTTTCGTAATGTTACATTAATCGAAAAGGATCACGAAAACAATAATAGTTTTCTACAGCATGTATAAAATGCAATTCAATAATGAAAATATAAATCTCAAATAATTGTTTTTAGAAAAAAGCAAATTTAACTCCAAAGATAATCGTTTTGATATGTTAAATTAAGAAATTAACAAGAATAATAAATCTCTTAATATATACATTAAGCTTTTTGTTTATTTTTGATAAGTGAATTTTGACTCATTTTTTCGCAGTAATATTCCATTTCTGAACATCGTAAAGTTTATATATTTAATAAGATTATGAGATCTTTCCCTTTGCCACAAAATTGTAAACTTTAAAAACGATAGGTCAAAAACATGCTGAAAATCATCTAAAATGAAACAAAACTCGTCATTTTAGAGAAACTGGGGTATTCTGATTAAAATTTTAAAATGATTATAAAGCACTTAAATGTAATAAAGAAATCATTTAAAAATTCTCTTGTTGACATTGTCTTCTGCATTAAATATTCTCTCAGTGATTAACGGTGCCTTCCTTAATCTTAACAGACCACAAATTAACCAACGAGATAAATTTGAATTTAATAATATGATCATTAAGGTCATTAACTATCATTAATTAAGCAATTTTGGAAGTTATGTCTCGATTTTTATCCATATATACAGGAACAGTTATACTTGTTGTATCCTTGCACTGTTGATAAGATAAAAAAAAATTTTATGTTTACCAATATACTTTATATAAATTTACTAATGTAAAATTTATTTATTGGTTTTAAAAGAATATTATTTTATTAGTTTTTGAAAGAAATACTTTGCTTTTTCACAAAATGTTGTTTCAAGAAACCTAAAATTTATCTTGATATTTTTGCAGCATTCAGATATATTATGAAAATTTTTGTAACTATTGATAATTGTAAATTCGGAACTCACTTAATAAACGATTCAAACTCAAAAATAAAAAAGACAAATAATTTTTAAATAATTTATTAATAATTATGTAATAATTAATATTTTATTTAATTAATAATAATTTTCTTTCTTTGAACATCGAAGAATTTATATATTTGATATGATAATGAGATCTTTTGCTTTGCCACAAAATCATAAACTTTAAAAAATGATAATTTCATATAATTTATTTTTGCTATTGTTACTTTGTATAAAGGTTAAGTCTTTCAAATTTAATCAAAATGATGATTTATTTGTTTTTTATCTCTATCAAAAATATGTCGTTAAATTATATGGATTTTAACACATTTTATATATTTTCATTATATAGCTTAAGTAATACAAAGTAGGCATTCAACTTACTCAAAAAACAATAAAAGTAAAATATGAACTTTGATATACACATTTTTATTGACCTTTTTATGAAGAGAGTTAAAAGAAATACATTTGATTGAATTAAATTACATAAAGACATTAAAAATTCTTCAATGGTTGGTATATTTTAAGTTCAAAACTTGGCCATTAGATGGCAGCACTATATTCAACAATGCATATGCAAAACAGAACTGAGAAAAGAAAAAACAATTTTAATTAGGATGTGGCATATTAACGTGTGTATAAAAATAATCTCAAGTTTATTATTTAATTATCAATCTTATTATTTAATTATCAATACATTTTAAACTTAAAATTTATTGTTAAGCTTAAGTATGTTAAATCATTAGAATAAGTTTTCCCCTCTGCTGATACGGTATAACACACGAATTTTATTTCATAATAAATGAAATGGTATGATCTAAATTAAAGACAAACTTCCTATTATTACTTTTCCCATGGCAAGTTTTTGCCCATTATAATAACTTGTATTTTAATACAATTATATGCCAAAGTAATAATAGTAAAATTTCAGAAACATTTTAAACTATATTTTTTGATGTTATTGTGCACTTGTTATGAGCTAAAGATAAAATAAAATCAAAATTTCTTTTTAAAAAAATTAATTGATGATTCACTGGATAGTTTAACAAAGTGCGAAATTGACAGTGATGTGGCATTTCTGAGTAATTTTGAATTATCTTTAATTATTTTCTTTTAATGTGACATTCAAGATGACGTGATTTTATCCAAACATGAAGATACATCGAAAAAAAATAATAAATCAGAGCTCTGTTTTTATATTTTTGTATATATTTTATGTATTCTATTATAAGAAAAAAATAATACAATTTTCTATTCCTTTTTTCTTACAATAGCTTGCTAAAATGTTTCTGAAGGGAAATCCTAATCAGTATTAAATTCATTTAATGTTTCCACGAAAAAAATATGATTAAATATTTTTAATTTGTGAATTCACATGTGTGGGAATTTGCATGAATATAATCTTGGGTAGAAAAAATAAGTGCTTCCAAGAGAAGTATATTTTTCTGGCAATGATTTTAATACCATACTTTGAAAATAATTTAAATGACTTTTATATTATTTAATAAAAAAATTTACATTCAATCAAATTTATTTTTCTTTATATTTTCAATTGTTTTCACTTTTTTGGCACTAATATTTATTATTAGTGCAATGATTTGAAAAAAATGAGATTAGTATTATATTAATCGCAAACTTGTTGTACCTTTCGTTCCAGTTGAGATCGTGATTATGCCCATTATTTCTGATTGGTTTAAAATATCTATGACGTCAGATAATATTTCATCTACGTCACAGATAATTAATTAATACATCCTATTGAGTCGAGTCTCTGCTTGGTTGATTGGTTGGGTTTTATGGCGCAAGGTTCAAAATTGGACATGCTGCGCCAAGAGAAAGTTTTTGTTGCTTTATTATTTATTTTTATTTGTTTTTTTTTTTCAAAAACCCAAGCAGCATTTAAAAATTTTAAAATACAAAAATCTGTGTACATAATATTTAAAAATAATTTTATAAAATAAAAAGGAGAATCAAATGTATGTACAATTTTAAAATTTAACAAACAAATCAAATAAAATGTATGAAACCTATTGCTCTTAAAAAGGCGAATAGGTTTCTATGGGGTGGATCCCCTATTAAATCAAATAAAGTTATAAAATCAGTATTAAAAAAGTGTATACGTAAATGGTTAAAACATGAACATGAAATTAAAATATGATGCACAGTATAAGGTTCCTCACACGTTTCACACCAAGGATTTCTTCTTCTTCTTCTTCTTAGAATTGGGTTTGTATGTCATTGGGCACCTCTGCTTTTATCAGCATTTTGTACCATTAACTCCAAACCCAATGTTTCCTAGTTCCAGTTGCTCGGGTCACCCACTTTATTAATAAAGTCCGATAACCCTTTAATGGAGTCTAGGTGTAACTCTCTAGTATCGATGATGCCTAAAGAGGTTAATCTAGGGAGGGCAAGAGCCTGGCATTCATAAATGATATGCTCTGCCGTTTCCTCTTGCGTATGACATTTCCAGCAGATAGGGTCTTGCTGAAATAGTCCCATCTGGTCAGAGAGTCAGTCATACTAGGGATAGCTTCCTGACTTTCACCAGAAGATGGTTTGGAGGTCATTTCTACCTCAAGTGAAGGATTCATTACTGCCCCTTTACAAGACAGCCTCTGAGTTCACTTGTCTTTTTCAGCAAGGTCAACTTCAGAGGCATCACCTGTAGATGCAGGAAGGATTGTTATTTCTTGTGTCTTTTCAGCCACAAGATAACAATTTATAAGCTCAGGTAATATAAGTCCACCCAGCATTGCCTGAGATACTGGGCAAGGCAAATTACTCTAGAAGTTTGCCAGGCAACTAGAGGCTCCGTTAAGACACCAATACCGCGGTGCCAATTAGCCCTAGGCACGGAACGCATAACACCAGGGTTTACGGGAACTGGTTCGCGGCCTCTGATTCTATATTCAAGGCTATCCTGTCATTCCTACAGGACGTTCGGTGATCCACCGCCTACCGACGCGCCTGGTAGCTGCTCAGGCCCCAGGACACCAAGGATTTAATTCACTCAAAAACAAATGTCTGTGTGTGAAACGTGTGTGTCCGATACGAAGGCGAGTCAATCTAACATCTGCACTTCGTAGCGGTAAAATTGATAATGAGGTGAGGGATGAGAAAATGTTATGGAGTTTGTTTCTAACCTGCAAGTTCCATGATTCTTCCCATAGGGAACATATAAGTCTTTTTATACCCTTTCTCACATCTGAGAGCGGAACCGATTGTAAAATTGGATCTTCAGCAGCCTTTGCAGCTGTATCCGCTCTCTCGTTTCCATCAAGACCTACGTGACTTGGTACCCAACAAAATATTATTTTGTATCCCTTGCCAGCAAGGGAATTCAATGCTGAGAAAATTCTCAGCACAACAGGATGACAGGTAGCGCTATTGTTTTTCAAGGCTTCAATCATACTCATGCTGTCAGTGTAAATACAAAATTCATGACAACCATCTGTATTCACATGCTGAAGCGCGAAGTAGATGGCGGTTGCTTCAGCTGTAAAGACGGAGCAGGATGAATGCAGGCTGTAACTAAAAGCTGTATTATTGATAAAAACTCCACAGCCCACATGTCCTGCTGTTTTAGAACCGTCTGTGAATACAGGTTTGTATGACTGATACTGACAGCGATGAGAAGAATATAGCTGTTGAAAAACAATAGGTGTTGTGTCAGATTTTCTGTAGTGAGCAAAGGTATCGATAAAAGTATATGTTGGGTTATACCAAGGCGGATGAGCAAATTGATTAACAGACTCAATCCGAATATCATGTAGGTCTGCGAGTCACAGATATGATTTGGCTCGTGTGAGAAAAGGTGGGATGCTCATTGGACGAGCATCATATAATCTCGGGAGAGAGGTATTTGAAACCATGGAACGTATCGGATGATTAGGGGTCGACATGATCTTAGCAAAATAATTGAAAGACTGCTGCATTCGTCTCAGGTCTAACGGTAATTGATGACATATCACATATAGACTCTGGACGGGTGATGTGCGGAATGCCCCAGAGCATATCCTCAAAGCAGAGTGATGAACTGTGTCCAGTTTTCGTAAAACAGAAGATCTAGCTGATCCGTAAACAACACATCCGTAGTCAATGCGGGATAGAATCAATGACTGATAAATTCGAAGTAGTGATGTGCGATCTGCACTCCAAGATATATTTGACAACACCCTCAGGATATTAAGCGATCGCTCACACTTCTTCCGCAAATGTAAAATATGTGAAAGAAAGGTCAATTTTCGGTCAAAGATAATACCCAAGAATTTTATTTCATTGACTACTTGTATTGGAGTGTTGTTGATATAAATAGTTGGATCATTATGCAGGCTAGTCTTTCTACAAAAGTGGACACATTTACTCTGGCTTGGTGATAAGGTATGGCCATTCTCAGCACACCATGCAGCAAGTTTGTTAACTGCTGTTTGCAGTTGTCTCTCAATTGATCGCATATTAGACCCCTCGCATGATATTTGCAGGTCGTCCACAAACAAAGTACCATGTACTGATGATGGAAGCTGATGAAGAATGTTACTGATGAAACGACTAAAAAGTGTGACGCTTAAAATAGAGCCCTGAGTCTCACCCTCAGATTGTGTAAAAGTATTGGAAGTATTGTTTCCAATACGTACTTTAAAACCACGGGAGCATAAAAACTTTGTAGGAATATCGGCAGATTACCCCGAAAGCCAAAATCATATAATATACGGAGAATTCCATATCGCCATGTATGGTCATAAGCCTTCTCTATGTTGAAGAAAATGGAAACTAAGTGATTTCTTCGCACAAAAGCGTTGCGGATTCGAGTTTCCAAGTGTATCATATTATCAAGAGTGAATCTTCCTCTACGAAAGCCACTCTGATTTTTATGGATATAATTATTAGTTTCTAAGACATAGATGAAACGAGCATTGACCATACGTTCGAGAGTCTTACAGAAGCAACTCGTCAGAGCAATTGGTCGATAATTTGAAGGGTCTGAAGGATCCTTACCAGCCTTGAGGACAGGAATCACTATTGCTTCTTGCCATAAAGATGGAAATTTATTTTCAGTCCAGATCCTATTGAACAAATACAATATGTTCGATAGGGAGTCTGGACATAAATTTCGAAGCGTTTGATAGCTGATTCCATCAGATCCTGGACTGGTATTATTGGCCTGCTGTAAAGCTTTCTCCAATTCAAACATTCCAAATTAGCAGTTGTACGGTAAAACTTGTCGATGGTTGAAGCGAATTTGTACTCGCTCAGCACGACTCTTAGTCCTCATAAACGAAGGACTATAAGAGTTCGAGCTTGAGACGTTAGCAAATGCTTCACCAAGGACATTAGCAATATCCGTAGGAGAAGAGTATATATCAGCTCCGGATTTTAAAATAGGAATAGAAAATTCTCTATAAATTCCATTGGCTGCTTTCACCCTTTTCCACAACTGCTTACTGGAAGTTGAAGATGTTATAGAAGATACATAGCAGGACCAGGATTCCTTCTGACTTCGACGACGGGCTCTGCGAGCTAATGTTTTAGCTCTCTTAAATGCGATAAGATTCTCCGTTGTGGAGTACCTCCTAAATGTTCCCCATACCTTCCTCTGTTTTTTATGTTTCTTGGCATTGTTTGTTCCACCAAGGTTTGCAACGCCTGTGTGATATAGAGGAACTCTTAGGTAATGATGCATCAGCTGCATTCTTAATTGTTTCAGTGATTTTACTGACGGCAATATCAATATCTTCGATCGAAATCATTATATCGTCAACAACTGCCAATTGTGCATATAACGTCCAATCTGCCCGACTGTACACGTAAGTAGGTAAGCGTTGTCTTACACCACTACCTTCAGTCTTGGAGTTGATGAGAGGAAAATGATCGCTATTATGCAGATCATTTCCTACATTTAAATTTAACAATGGCAGTAGTGAGGGAGAACTAATGGCCAGATCGAGAGAATGAAATGTTCTTGTGGGTATGTGGAAGTAGGTCTTCTCGACGGTATTAAGCAGACAGAGACTATTATCTGAAATAAACCACTCTATCTGCCGACCGCGAGAATTAGTATCATCATTTCCCCACAAAGAGCTATGGCCGTTAAAGTCACCTAACAACAGAAATTGTGTTGGCAGCTGATCTATTAATGCAATGAGTTCCTCTTGGCGGATGACATCATGCGGTGGCAAATACAAACTACAGACTGTTAACAAGCATGATGTGTGAATTCGCACAGCTACAGCCTGTAGTGTAGTATTTAAAAGGTGGGCAGTGCTGGGATAGTTGTTGGATGTTAAAATGCAAACACCTCCAGACACTTTACCATCGTCACCACAGTCTTTTCTAAAGCTTTTAAACCCACGCATGGAAAAGCTATTGGTGAACTTCAGGAATGTTTCCTGAAGTGCAACACATGCGGGGTTATAAGCTGAAATTATGGACTTGATGTCATGATGATGTGAACGCAAACCATGGCAGTTCCAAGAAACAAAAGAAGTTATTGTTGAATTTGAAAAGCTCCTTTCCCGGAGCTGGAAGGCATGTCATCTGACATCTCCTCGAGTGACAGATCTTCGTCGGAGGGATGTAGATACACAGCGTCAGCCTCCAGGGTTAAGGCATTACGGGTGGATATTGAGGGCCTAATATTGCCCTCTTTAGCAGATTTTAGTTTTAAAGCCTTTAGGGCTTTAGATTTTGCAATCGGAGCTTTTCTACGGGGAATGGTTGAGGAGGTTGATTTTGGCCTCTGTACAGATGTAAGGGGTAATCTCACTATTGGAAGTGAAGAAGCCTCAGTTTGCGTGCTAGACGTTCTGGTGACTTTATCGGTGACAGAAGCATAGCTAACTCCTGCTTGAGGAGTATGTGCGGTAACAATACGTTTCGCCTCAGGATATGAACAATTGTTCTTAACTTTAGTGGTTGTGATCTTCTTTTCCAGTATCCATATAAGACAACTTCTAGCGTAGGAGGGGTGGTCACCCTTACAGTTGACACACCTCTCCTTTGCAGTACAAGACGAGCTGCCGTGGCTAACTGCTGCGCAGCGAGCGTAAGTCAGTTTGCCTCTGCAAGTCACTTTGGAGTGACCAAATCTCTGACACTGGAAATAACGCAAAGGATTTGGAATAAACGGCCTAACGGGTAGATGCATACACGCAGCTTTAATATGCTGCGGTAGGTCTGGTGTCAGAAAAGTCAGTACGAGATGTTTAGTATTAATGATCTGCCCATCTCGTCTGATAGTGATGCGTCTTACAGCACAGACCTTTTGATCTTTGAGATTTTCTAAGATCTCATCCGTAGGCGTGTTAAGCAAATCCCTTGCAGATACCAAACCACGAGAAAAGTTAAGGTTCATATGAGGAGAGACAGACACCTCAATGTTAGGAAGCATAGTCAAGTTGTTTATAGCGTTAGCTTGTGCTTCTGAAGCGACTTCAACCATTAAGTCACCAGAACGCATTTTCCTAATGCTCTTCACTTCGCCGATATTTCCGCTAATAGCTTTTTGGATTAGGAAAGGGGATACATTTTCGAAGGTACCCTCTTTCAGTTTTACAACATAAAATTTAGCATGTAATAGTGAAAAGGAATGCTCCCGTGGAGAGAAGAATAAGCATTTGTTTCCATATTGGAAATGGAAAATTCGGGACCTGACAGCACCACCCACCACCGAGTCCAACAAGGGGATGCAGACCAGCTGCACCAGTGCTAGCCAGGTCCTATACGCTCACAGTACATCCCTGAAGTGGCCTCCACCCTTAACGAGTTACCCAGTAGATGTACCGATCGCTTGATCCATAAAGCCGATTGATGTGCTGAGGACCACAACACACCTCCCGTTTACCTGAAGCAGAGGCCAAAGTAATGTGTTGGTCTCTGGAGGTCGCAATTACCAGGACCCTCCTTTCCAGGGACACGGGTCTCCACGCACGGTAAACACGTGGGTGATTTAGTCCCCAAGAGAAGCTAATAGCAACAGAGCGGCGAAAGCTACTCAAGGGGAGCCCTCAACCTCTTACGAGGCAACCACAATGTGGGAGAAGAGGAAGAAAAAGCAGAAGAATTGAAGAGAGAAGAAAAGGAAGAAGAGGACAGATCACTAGGGTACCTCGGGATTGTGACACCCGTGTTTACCTAAAGAAAGTAAACCCCCTGAGGGGAGTCGAGTCTCTGCCCCGACTTGTCGATGAATTTGTTGCCAAATCGCATTCTCCGAGTGGCTTCAAATGAGGCGAAGTTCATCATCGAATGTTTTAGAATATTGTCGAAGTTCATATTGTTAGCAAAGCATTTTCTCATATAAAAACCAAAGCATTGGTTTGAGAAGTCATTTGCGATTGATTCAACTCATTAACAGGCTAACAACAGAACTGATTAAAAGGCAAAAGGAGGAAAACAAGACAAAGCATCCATTTTATAATTAGTTAAAATTATGAAGCACGATTTAAATTTTTAAAATTTTTGACTAATAGAAAGAAGTTATTAATTGCAAGATTTGTAAACAATCTCTTTTAAAACTTAAAGTTTACGCTAGTTTTCAAAATTTTTTAAATTTTTAAAATTTTATTTAGATTTTCATTAACTGTTTGTGACAAGATGCAGATTATAATTTAACTTTAAAAATATCCTTATAAAGAGGTGCTGCCCTCTACATTTGCTCCTAAGAAATAATTATTTGAAAATAAAAAATAAATATATGTAATTCCTTTTATATAATATTCAAGATAGAAAATATATTGTAGATTATATATTATATTATATAGATATAGTTCTTATATCTGAAATAAATGCACTTTATGAGTCGAAATATTTCAAATAAAATAAATAAAAATGTTATGAATAAAAAATATGTGTTCAAAAAATATTATTATTTTTTATTTGTTATTAGAACAAGTAAAACACTCATATTATAGAAATCAACAATAGAAAAAGAGAAGGGGAGAGAGCACGTATTTCTTATATTATATTTAACATTGGACAGAGAACAAAAGAAGTCTCAGTAAGGTTATTTCAGCGTTTGTCTGTTGTTTAAGTATTAAAGGATTAAAACAAATTATTAAAGGGTTCATTATAAAGGATTTTGCAAAAAGAAAGCAATATAATCCATAATATTCTATATAGAATTAATTAATAAATTTTTAATATTTTTACAAAGTTGAGTACAAAAAGTATGAAAAAAATTGTAATTTATTTTTTTAATTGTGGTTGGAAATTTGTTTTATGAAAATAAAAATTTTCATGGTATTGTATTATCAGTGTTAAAATTCAACTATGCAAGCACAACTGAAAAAACATTTGCATATGTAAAAATGACAGAGAATCACTCTAAAGATGATTAAACAGTCATACGATATGGATGCCACTGAACTGATTGATTTAGCCAATGATCATCCATCCTACTTGCCTGACTAGAGGTTACCAGGGAATTGTTTTCTTTTCGCAGAATGACTCTCTCTTAAGATGCGAAAAAATGAGATCATCAATGACAAAAATCATGAATTTAATGAGTTTCAGAGATCTTATTTTTTTGAAAGATTAAAAAAGTTGGAAAAGATATATATTCATACATGCATGTATGTTTGCTCCTGAGTGTATTCGTGCACCTTATACCTACTAGTTTTTATAGATATTTAATACTTGTGAATTTTTTATTTTACGATCCATTTAAAGTGAGAGAAATGTGAAATTAAAAAAATGAAGGTGTTATTATGTGACAATATTAGATAATCAAACTTGCATATGAAATATCAACGAATTAAAATACAATGATTCGTTTCAAAACTAATGCCATATTAGTTACTTTTCTATTCATAATAGGTATTTATTTCCATATATATTTTTATTTGAAGCCCTGAAATATACAAATTAATTACATCTGCTTGGAAAACTTAACTGTTTATTTTGTCTCGGAGCCTGAAATTTTTCATGAACCATTTCAATCAATTTGATGAACAAATGAGAATTGCTGTTAATTTTTTACACGATCAGAAGTTTTATAGATTCTTAGGAATGTATATTTTAAGGAAATGTTATTCTTATTTATTTATTTAAAAATATATTTAAACAGGCTTGAAATTAGTTCTGAATTAATACACGATGGGAGTTAACATAGAAGCAAAATTTATACAACTTAATTAATAATTATAATTCTTTTTTCTTTCGTTTCATTTGTTTAACATTCGTTGGAATAAACTACTCAAATTGCCATCTCATCAAATATTATTTCCCTGATGTTACTTGGAATTTAATTGTGCTGTAAGTTGAATAAAATGTTAAGGTGAAATCATTTGTAGTTCCAATGATTGTCAGTGTTATCAGTGTGATTCTTAATATCTAATTAAATTAATAATGTTTTGTTTTCCAATTCTCAAACTATCGAAGCATCAAAAGTAAAAATAACTCTTACATTTATTTAAGTTTACTAATTAACTTTTTAACTAGATAACCTCATGTTTTTTTGATACAATTTATAGTACATTTTACTATTTATGAATTTTACTACCAAGCATTTCATTTTTTACTCACCTGTCAATTTTTTTAAAATAATTCTACGGAATGTGTTTAATCTTCTGAAAAACATTTTAGTACAAACTTCTTCATAAGATGGCGCCACTACGAAAAATTAATGAATTTGATTGTAGCAAAGAAATGCATAAGAACTAAAACAGATTGCAAAATATAAAGATCAAAATTATTATTTGCCTTTTACTAAAAATATTTCAGAGATGTCAAAAAATTTTTAGCATTGATAAGAATTAAAGTATTCTTTAAATTTTTGAACTTTTCCAATTCAGATCGTAATATATTTTGATATTTGAAAGCAGAATAAAAAAAATTATTTTCTAATATGCATATTCTGAAACGCTGACTCTTAATTTAATCTTCCAAGAGGTGCAACGGAAATCGAAATACCATTAAATATGTTACATAATTAGTAATAAGATTTAAAAAATAAAGAACAAAATAATAATTTTACCGTTTAAAATATTTTGCCTCTTGCTTAAAAGGGATTTATTTAAATCGATATACAATATGAGTTATATACTCTCACTTATATACCATTAAATAATAATTAAAATCACTGCAATTTTAAAAATACTTTTTTCTATAACAGCTTCTCTTACTTCATTGAACAGTTAAATTTTCCATCTGATGAACTTAATTTTGCTTCTTAGAAGGGGGAAACATTTGTAGAGAAGTTTTGAAGTCTTTTCTATCAAGTCTTGGATAGCCATTAGGTTGGATATGTGGTTGCAGTTACTATTTTCTTCCCTCTTATTTCCTAAATAAGGAATTGAAATGGAACTAATAAATTAAGATTTTACATTTCTTTGATTGGTTAGTCAAAGTTTCGAGCTATAATATTTATCATTGATAGTAATTGGTTTATTTGTCACTCTCCCATTTATTATGTTTGACACATTAGAATACTTTAATCGAGACAAGACTAGCAATTTAAAGTCGATTTCGAGATACTGCAAATATTCACACCTCACAGTGAAAGTTACAGTGAAGGCCATACCGTGCACTGAAATCTCATTTACATGATTTTAGATGTTTACATCATTTTAGATGTTTACATTTATTGTTTACATCATCATTAGAGGTGGTTGATCTGATATTCAGTGTGCATATTTAATAAGTATTAAGTAATTTTTAGAATATGAAAATCTGTCATGCATATGTGGATGCATTTTCCTTCTTTTCATTACATTTTATACATTCTTATTTATACGGCAGTATTTTCTTATGAGACAGGATATAATTTTTATGGAAGAGCTGATGGCTAAAATTATCAAAATTATTTTTCATTCAACAATTGAAGATTTAATTCTCTTAAGAAAAATCTTTTTAAAATTCCCATTGTATCTGAAGTGGGATGGAATTTTCTTCCTATTAATCGCTTAGACGAGTTCAAAGAGTAAAATGAGAACGATTTAAGGCATTCAAGCCTATAAAATTTAAAATTAAATCACATTAAAGGTTTTTTTACATCTCTGATTGCATTTCTTATCATAAAAAAGTTAATTTATCAATTGCAAAGATTAGGTTACTCTATGTAATTTGGCAGAACCCACAAAACAACTATAAAATCTATATTTTTTCCACTTCTACATAGAACAATAACTGTATAGAATATTATAATAATAATTATTGGGTTTATCTTATTCAAACTAAAGAATATTAATAACGAAATTATTAATTATTGTCAAATATATGAATTAAATTGTAAGAACTGCCTCAAATAATCCAAGAAATTGTCAAGGTTAAAAATTAGCTGTACCAAACTAAATACGAGATTTTTAGCAAAGTTGTTGAACTGGTTACAAGCTTCTGTAAATCGTAGACACTTTTATGTCCTAAAATACTCATTTTAGATTTATTTGTACATAATTTAGTTATACTGTGTCCGTAAAAATCACTTTAGATTTATTTTCATGCAATTCGAAAGCATTTATATATAATCGCTTGAAACCGTGGCACGCTCCCTGATTATCATGAGTGTTTGAGTTAGAAACAGAAACTTTGTGATATTTGAATATCCAACAAAGCAATCAGATGAAAATAGGAAAAAATTGTTTTTTTTTAACAATTTTACTCCAATACGAATACTCTCTATATAAATCAATCTATTGACTACAATTTCTGTAAATCCGTTTCATAATACAGTAATTTATTAGTGTAATAGCGTGTAAAATATACTGGGATTGTCAATCATTTTGCTATAATATCAATGCTCAACTTATCAAAACAAATTTTCTCTAATGAATAAGTTTTCTAATAAAAATAAGCTTACTGTTTGGTTCACTGAATGCATCTGCTTACGTTGAAAAGATAAGATTATTTTTGACTACATGTATCAATTTTTTTAATTTATGAATTTTGTTTCAGATCAGAGTTTTAATCAGAGATTTAAAATCAGAGTTTTAAAGCTCCCAAAATAGTTTTCGGTTTTAGTGTATACACCTTCAACTGCGCATGACTGTTTGCGCTTGCACCTTTTGCTTATTAGTGCTGGTGATGAATCTTGAGTGTATTCTTTGTGACTCTAGTAAGAGCCTATGACAGCCGAACATTAAGACAAGTGCTTTGCACTAATTGATTTTGATTGTACTGTCGAGATGTATTGGTGAGCTCATGGACGGATGACGTAAGAGCTAGTTGTTGTACGTGTTGTTTGTGTGTAAAATGAATAAATTAATCTCAAGAGAAATCCCTTTCTAGGATCACAAAAATTGTTACACAACAAGTTATGTTATATCATTATATGTAGAATCCAGAGACGTGGAAAAATCAATGATCCATTCGTCAGTTCAATAGTCTGCAATTTTATTCCCACTTGAGACAGTCCACTTTAAAATATTCGATGATATTAATCCTAATAGGCAAAAAATGACAGCAGAGCAAGAGTGTGACGTTTTCGTGAGTCATTGTACTTACAAATATTCTTCATCATAAAAGATTATGACTCCGACGATAAACTGATAAAATGAAAAATAGGACTAAGAAATGGAATTTAACAAATCGTCTCGGATAAATGATAACATAACTAATAAATAAGTCTTTTGTGATTACCATTTTCACCTAATTGTCAAATTTAGGGCTAGTGTTACAAATAACATGAAATAGACACTATGCGTCAGTAACTTTAAATAAAAAACTTTTGTTTATTGTTTCAGTTCATGATAAAGTGGCTATGGATATTTTATGCTTCTTCAATAATCACGTATAAAATATTCGTCAAAAATTTCAAAGTCTAATTCATTTCGTTTTAAATCATTGCCAATGTATTCTAAAACATTTTCTAATCAAAATTTCCAATACCAGAGTAACGCTTTTCTCTAAGCAATAAGCTATTCAATCTATTTTTTTACGATTAGTTGTTGTTATTTCTGTTACCATACGGTGCAGCGTTGCTACATCATATCCATAAACCCAAAAATTCCTAAAAAAATATAAAAACAGGTACGGGTCATTTAAAATCCGTAAAACCCGAGCACCAAGAAATGTGTTGATGGGAGGCGTGGCGGGATTGCGTAATGAGTATTCAAAAACTTGCGACAACATTTTGTAAATCTGTACCCTTGTTTTATGGCGTTGGTCGCATCTAAATTAGCCATTTACATACTGAATTATTATGCTTCACAATCTGAAAATTATTATACTACTAGGTAAACAAGAAAGTTTTTTGCCGTTTTTAATGGCCCAAAAGAGCATGACCAACAGGAAATGTAGACTATTAAGGGTTCTCGAAGTAATCCCCATCAGCATCCAGCACCTTCTGCTAACGTATCTCCAGTTGTGCAGTCCCCATGTGGTAAAACTAACGAGTATTGGGCGCAAAGAAATCCATGAATGCATGTCTGCTTCATTGATAAAGAATTTTCCACGAAGGTGATTGTCCAGGAAATGGAAGAGTCTGTATCTGAGTCTGTACCAGGAGTTATTGGCTATCGTGTACCTGAGTCTGTACAAGAGTCTGTACCAGGGAATGGAGAGAGCAATCTGATGGCACAAGGTCAGGTGAATACGGAGAATTGCACAAAGTCTCCCAACCAAGCCGTTGTATAGTATTCCTGGTCACCTGCACAACCTGCGGCCTCGCGTTATCGGCCACGAACTGTACACCTTTACGATAAACCAGTGCTGGCTCCTTCTGTTGGAATGCCTGCTGCAATTACTACGAGCACCGTTAGGCCCGTTGGCAGCAGCTCATAGTGAACCACTTGACGACTTGTCCATCAGCGTCATCACAGAGGGGCAAATCTCCCGACCTGAATTTGTGCAATTAATGCTTTGCCGTGCATTCATTCACGTCAATATCTCCAAACGTTTGACCTATTCGGAGAATGGATGCAGCAGCTGATAATCCCACTTTTAAGCAAACAAAAGCAAACAACACCGATTGTAAAGCAAACAACACCGAAGAAGCTCTTTCCATTTCTTTTCCTTACTGTTCGAGTTGCGATGGATGAATGGGCGGGGTGGACCTGCTTTTATAACTACTGATATTCCTACTCTCGACTGATCGGTGTCTGAACCCCGTCATGCACTAATTTGCATACTTATTCTCACTTACTTTAATTTCAACTAAAAAATGGCAAGAACTTTCTTGTTTACCTAGTACTTTTAATTGACGTTAAACATCAAACTACGTTTAACATAGCTGTTTATGTCACAAATATCCCTTTTTTCTACATAATTACATCCATCTAAAATTACTCAACAACTTATTGTCTTAGATGCAGAATGCTCTGATGTCAGTCACTCATATCAATGCTGAAGTCAGTAATTCAAATTCCAACATAACTAGAAAAGGACCTCTGTATTTCAGAACTCATTTTAATTCTTCGCTTCATACTCAGAGAAGTTTTACATCAAAAGCTAAATGAAGCAGTATCATTCAACTATGCTGAATAAATAGAAGATTTTTCTTGGACACATTTCACTTTGCATGAGACTTTGGGTTTCCATAAAAATGTAAATTTCCTATTGAAATCAAATCGTAGTATTATAAAACAGTGATGCGTTCGCTTATTCCTAGCTAAAATAAAAAGTTGGCAGTGAAGCCGAAAGTAAAGATATAAGACTGAATTATTTTAGCGTTCTTCTTTTCACTAGAAAATGCATCGCGAATAAATCCAGCCTCAACGACAGAAGAAGCGGCGCGGAATTTCTTTTCATCTCGTAAGCCGGACTCCGTTCCGGTCGTATTCATTGCAGCCCCAGACCATTACAAGGCTGCCGAATCTTGAGCTTTCCACTAGAGGGAGCCATTTCGGGAAGGGACCATCCATCTGAGTGGTCACTCCTCCGTGGTCATAAAGACATTCTAAAGACAACTCCGGGAGGGAGAAGGGAATCCGAAGAAGCATGTCGTAATGCTGAGTTTTTATGAATACTTTGCCGTTTATTTAGAGCATCGAGTTAAAAGCACAAATGGTGATCCCGAAGATACTTCCGCGGGGAAATAAAAATAAGTGGGCTTTCGATGCCGCTAGAAGACATTCGAAGCTTTTTCGGCGCGTCTGTTATTTTCTTGTTCCGCTGTTATTTCCCTGGTCGATACATTATAAAATAACTTAATAGCCAGAAAGTTCATAAAAAGTAACATTTTATAGAAAATTCCAATTTGTTCAAATTGTAAAAATAAAAGGGAATTTAATTATCTCAAATTTCATATAATACGAAATTTTTACATACATACATTAGATTTAAACATGATTTGAAATTTATAAAACGAACTTTTCTAATTGATTGCAAAAGATTTGAAATAGTTTTAAATGTACTTGAGTACAGTAAATATGTACTAATAGTTCAAATATGCGAGATTACAGGGCAACGCATTCCATAGCATTGGTTACGATGGGATTATCCCTTATATATTTTATATTGCTCGTAAGAGACCCAATTCACATTGCTTCTTCTTTCAAACGCATGCCACTGATATTAAAAGAAAAGTTTATGTGCTAGACGCATACACTTAATCTGCTTTTAAAGCGCAGTAGAACTCCAATTATCAGAATTAATTGGAACCAGATCCATTTGCGATAGTCAAAATTTCGGTTATTTGGATTTTTTCGTGAAAAAGGTCTCTTTTACTTAATTATTGTAAGTTGAAAATGGGTGAAAAATGTATGTAAAGAAAAAATTTAACAAAAAAAATTTCAACACTTTTCCTTATTAAGGTACTTACAGTGTTGCATATTAATACAGTATGTCTATTTTGAATGAAAGTCATCGCTTGATGAACATCGCAATCAGAGTAAGCTACTTCCCTGCCTTTGTTTTCGATCAGCCAAGTCGTGCATCCGCTTGATCACACATCCAGTATGGAATTGCACGTGCTCACCCTGGGGCTGACACTCCATCCACTTCAAAGCCACCAAATGCTTCACTAGCTGATGGTCCCGTGTCTGCTTCATCTTGGTCCTTAAGATCATCTTCTTGCTTCGACATTTTCAATAAATTCACCATCATTTACAATTTGAAATCCAGTGTCCCACTCATAATCCATTCCCCTACATCTTGAGAAGATCTACTAACTTCTGAAGAACCAGGAATTTCCAAAAAAATGCTTCTGAATTTCTCAAGTGACACGTCTCTCTCATTCTCACCTCCTCCCTTCTCTTCTCTTTTCTTGAGCTTTTTCCCTTTTCTCATTTTAAGTCTAATTAAACTTGTATAGCTTTTAGCATTCGCAGTTTAAATTAATATCCATGAAAAATAATCTTCTACTTTAATATTAATTTTGTGGTTATATCAATAAATGTATTCATGGTCGTCTGACGAAAACCTCATGCCTTAACTTATATAGTTTCTTATAGCCATAAACTTGTGAACTTTCTTTGTATCCATGAAAATCTACCTCCTTCTTTAACGTAAATACCATAAATGTATCAATGGGTGCATTTCTTAACGTCTTTCTAGAAGTTTATTCCTTTAATTTTATCCTGACTTATGTAAATTTGGTAAATATGTATGAAAATGAACTGCTCCTATGAAATACTGTAGATTCACCAGGAGATGCATATCTGATCCTCTCACTAAAGCTTACATTTTAGATTTAAAAACTGTATGTGCTTAAACTTGTAAAGGTTTAATCAACGAAACACATTTAATCAGCAAAACCGACGACAACGAAAATTATTTTCTCAGAAATGAAAATCCCGGGTACATTAACAGATACCAATATTTCTAATGACTCATTATGCAGCTTTAACTAAAACAAAAAGCTAGCTTTTATTTTTATATAGAACAAGATTAAATTAGCTTCAGATGTATATACTCGTATATGCATGATATAAAATGATTATTTTACATTGAAAGAAAGGTTATTATTTATGTGTGTGTATTCTATGTTTGAATGAATGATTAAAAGTAAAATTTAATAAAAAAAAATAGGGTGTGTGTGAGTGAGGGAGGGAGGGAGGGAGAACAATAAATCTCTTTATAGCTTGTAGTTTATATTGATGCAGTTTTAAATAAAAAAAGAAAACAAAATTTAAATGAGGATGGTAGAATTTAGATTTAAATTTTAAAAGTAATACAAATTGTGTGAACTTAAAAATATAAAAAATTCATTTTATTTCTTTATCTTATCATATTTTATAAAGAGTGCTAAAATTTTGTTCACGCGTTACGTTTTAATTTTTATTACTAATACAATTTTAGGAATATTTCATTTTTCTTTTAAAATGGTATTTTTTAGTGCTGAACACTACTCATTTTCTGAAAGGAAACCAGCTCAAAAGTACACACCCATTGTTTAATAAAAAAAAGAGAAAATAATTGATTATATCCTAAATTAAAAGATTTCATTCCAGAAATTAATTTTTATAATTATACTCTTTATGTTTCCCGTGATGACTTTAAGAAAAAGAATCATTTTCTCAAAGGTCCCGACAGTTCATCAATTATAATTTTTATTCCAACGTTCGAAGTAACCAAAAATGAATAAAATGACGTCAAGTCTAATGCATTACGCAATGCGTTCGAATGTACATCTACGAAAAGTTGACTTCGCAGTCGGAGAATCCGAAATTTGTCAGAAATATACGAAAAAAATCTTAAATTATTTTCATATAATATTTCGTTTAAAATTTAAAAAATTGTGAGAAGGTATTACAAATGAGTAGGAATACCCTCATAATGAAATAATTCGCGATTATTTTTTCAAGGCTGTAACACATAGTTTCATCTAACTCAAGAATTCCCCAAACTAATAGGACTGGAACGCTGCGGCAAAATATTTCATGTTCTTGTACTTTGGGAAAACAAATTCTTATCAGGTTCTCAACATGAAGCATTCTTATTATCATTTACTAAAACATTAATGTATCTATTCCAAATTACTGACCAGTTTAATTTTAAAAGAAAAATAAGTGGCAAAAGATTATGTAGAAATACAAATGATTTAAATGACTAAAATAAGGAATAAAACCTCTCACTGAAGATTGTTCACTGTTGATTTCTAAAGAATGATGTGTGGTAGACCTCGTTTAATTCAGTTTATATATTCATTTGCTAATACAAACTAAAAATAACTTAATTTTTAAAAATAAATAATATTCTATTTAAATATTTTTCATTGTATAATAATATGAAATGATTTCTTCTGATAACATTCTTAAAATGATTCAACTTCCCTCGGCAAAAAAGTTTCAGTTTACATAAATCAAGCCATAAAGAAAGTCTATTATATAAAAGTAAACAATTTAGATAGCATTTTATATCAGCAAACAATCTTAAAACTTATTTAAGATTCAATTACATTTAACGCTCTTTTTAACATATCCATTCATTTTTCCATCAAATTCAAGAAACTTTTCAGATTTCATTCAGTATTCATTTCAACGAGCTTTTGGATATCTCATAAAAGAAAAGACATAAAAGAAAAAAGAATGAAATTGCTTGATAAAAAGTTCGGGTTTCGCTGTTAAGATTTCCTTTGTTCAGGTGGCAACGCATCTCCCGTGGATCTCCTTCAGGAGAAGGTTTTCTCTCTCCCATTGTCTTCAGCGGAGACTTTTCATTTTAATAGGTTCTGAATGAATCTTTATGAGTCACGACTGGGCCGTGGAATACAAAATAAATGAACCGCAAGATAAAGGGGATCACGAAATTAGAGGCGCTTCAAGAGAACGACAAGAGCAGCTTTCCCCCATTTGGCGACTTATCGCCCACGAATGAAACTTTTCAACTATGGAGAAGTCGATGAACTTTTTTTTTATGGCATAAAAAACACTCAGGTTTAATAATTTCAATATCTTACGAAAAATATTCAAAAGAGGTAAATATATCTATTTCATAAGTTTAGGCTTATTTAGAGGAAAGGGCGCAGCATGTCCAATTTTGGACCTTGCGCCATAAAACCCAACCAACCAACCAACTAGAGGAAAGATTACTGCACTTATATATTAAAAGTACTAAAGCAATTTAATTTAGAGATAATGTAACTGAAGTAGGAATTTTAAAAATTTTACAATTAATTAGTTTAAAAAAACATGTGAGCATTTTTAGCAGTTTTTAACCACTGAATGAAAAAGAAAGAAATGGTATATTAAAGAGTATTTGGTTTTAAGCCCGAAGGAAAGCCTCTTAAGGAGTTGTAAAACTAATCCTCTGAAGATGAAAGTAATAATAAGATTTTAGCGTTTTCAAGCTAAAGAAATAAGTTGCCCCTGAGCGATTAAAGAAAATAATAAGCCTATTAAGGTGTTTCTCTCTGAAAAATAATTCAGAAAGGAAGTGGCTTTATATTTTAAACTCCCTAACTAATAAATTTTAATTCCTTAAAATTGTAAATTATTATTTCTCTCTTAAAGAATCTTCTCTTCAATGCGTCTGGTGTAATTAACATAGAAACATGTGTGTTAAAATTCAGCTTTATAAATACTGTAGGTTAATATTCCTTATTTTCCTCTTTTTAAGTATTTTTGCTTAGAAATAAATAAGTAAGACTTCTTTAATGAATGAAAATAGTTTAAATATCATGTGCTAAGATGATACGTTTTTGTAATAGGAATTGAAGTAAAATCAATTCAATAAGATTTGAGCAGATTCCTTAATTGATCTTAGCACATGATATTTGAACTATTTTCATTAATTGAGCAGATTGATCACATTTCATAAATACATTAAAGATTATCTTATCTCAGTCACCCATGTTTATCGAGAATTCCTTTTTTATAAAAAAAAATAAAAGTAGTCGAAAGCGATGTAAAGATTATTTTTTCAAGTAGCTTCTTACATTTTCTATAATGTGTATTATTTGAATAAAAACAAATTAATGTTGACAATTTAATAATTTTCAAAATCGTCATCCATTTATGATTCGAAAATAAAAGGTATACTAAAAATAACTCTTGCGATTAATTTTATCTGGTTAGGTTCAATAAAAACAAGAAACTGCAATAACTAACTTTCTACAATAGTTATTATTACTATTTTCAGTAATAACAAGCAAAACACATAGGCTACAGTAAAATTTTAGAGCAAAAAATTTTAATCAGCTTTTAAAACAAAAACTTTTCACAAAGTAATTTTAATCAAAAATGTCTGCATAACTAAATGATTCAAAAATCATTGCGTTGAGGTTACTTCATATTAAAACATAAGCACATTTCAAACATGATTCTGAATTTCGATATACATGTAAGGCACACGCACAATGAAGAAACATTGGAACTTCCAGAAATTTCCTTTTTTAAAGAAATTTTTGCTTTATTATTTCCTCTTTTTTACATAATATTTTTATAAAGTTTATAAAACTTTGTTTAAATTATTTCCTCTACAGTCAACTTATCTCTATTTTACTGTTTAAGCAAACTATCGAAACTGAAGTAAGCTTAACATTTTTAGTACAACCTAAAAGTGACAGCAAAAGTTTTGTACTTTTCACTGTTGTAAGTTGTAAGGCTGTTTGGTACAATCATGGTCTATTTTTCTTCTCTTATACAATGGACTCGTTTACGTGTTGCAAAAAAGAAAACCAAAGGGTTCAAGAATTTTAAGTGCAAATCGTTCATATATGAAAGCAGAAACGCAGTATCCATCTACTGTTGTTATAAGAATAAGACATTGTTATAAAAATTATTAATAATATTGTTATAGGAATTATTCCATTCAACTTAAAGAGCAAAGTCACAGTTGGGCCAAAATCTTTGTTTATGTGGAGGGATACTGAACGAGTCCTAACAAAGCACAATTTACTGCTAGGTAAAAGTTTACTTGTAATTCCTTGAAATAATGACCAACAAAAGTGCAATGAACATTAACGCAAATATTTTCCATGGAAATGAGAAGGTGGATGTCCTGACAGAAAGAGACGCTGCTGCTCCATCTATAGTTGGTGATGTCCTCACCTAAACTGAGTTGCATTCTATCCAAAAAAAAAAAATGAAATGTCCCGGCTATCTGGAGCATTCCACCTGCTCATGATTAGTACTCTGGTGGTGGTCCTGATGATTTCATTGGTTTTCTAAGTTGTCTAGTAGGCCTCTTCATGGCCCTAAATTTGATGGCAAACGAAGGCTCTATTCCTAACTGATGTAAATGCTGTGTTGACCAGGCTAGCCCCCAACACCTTTCGTGTCTGGACTTTACTAAGGAGGATTTCCTTGCGAATTCCCCTGCGCTTTCTTGACTTTCTAAAGATTCAGGAACTCGGGAATCTGGTGTATCAATGCGACACCAGTTAGGGTTAGAAACAACAACAATGCAAATGTTTTTATTCGAAGTTTGAAATTAAATACTTTGCATGGGAAAGAGAAAAAAACGTGTATACAAAATCTATCCCAAGTGACAGCCAGAGGACGAAACCTGCTTTATCAGGTACTCAAAAACAGACAATCTATGCAAACAAAAGAATGTTAGGGCAGCTGACCACTCTAGGCACTCCCCTCTAGTGAAGTTGTCATCAATTTCTGTGTTCAGGTATGGTTACCATCATTGTATTCTACTGGTTCAAGACTGCTTTCTCAGCAATTGGTCAGATCATTGTTCCACAACCACTTTTTGCACACAAATGTGTGTTAATTTAACAAAGACCTGTACTTTAAAGCAAATTTTAAACCACAGTTGATATTCATCTCCTAGATATGAATCGGACCCTAGAATTTCTGATTTGAAAGTCAGAATTATATTTCTTGAGTTGACAGTCCTTTAAAAAAATTATATTAATGTAACTTAGTACATCTTATTTTTCTTAAGATTCAAAGTGGATGGATAATATGAGGTTTTATTAATGTTTTTGAAGTTAGCTTTAGATTAATAGTAAACATTTTTAAAAAGGAATGTTTTTAAAGATAACAATTATGTATAAAATGATAATCAACTAAATGCATTCATTAAATGTGTAAATTCTTGCAATAAGTATAAACATCGATATCAAGTAAAAATTCAGAAAAATGTTTCAATCGATTGTAAAGAAGTTATGGAATCATTGGTACTGAACTTCTGACAAAATAAATAATTGTGGGGGGGTGAACTCTCAAGCAGTTGAGGGTTTTATAAAAACATTACGGAAAGAAATGTTGTCATCAGAATTAATAATCTGTGTTACAGAGAACAAATTCTGCAGTTTATATTTGAGACAATGCATTAACTACATTAGAAAATAAGTAATAAAATAAGCATGGAATTTTCTGTATACGTAAATTGCCTAGAATTTTTTCATGGAATTAATGCTAATTTTATTTCTTCTTATTTTATTATATTTTAACTGAAACTCTCTTTCGGACACTTGATTTTTTAAATAGATTATTCTGTGCATGGTATAAAAGCATCCCCTCATTGTACATGCTTAGTTTCATATTTAGTAATGTATGGTTAATCAAAGATCATTGTTTTTAGATATTTTTTTACACAATCAACCATTGTTCTGTGGAATGATCGCATAAATATAAAAAATTGGTAAGTGAAATACTCAAAAACCAGTCATGCAAATCACGTGATGTACTCCGTTTTAATGAAAACAATACCTTAGCAACAGCAAAAAATGGAATGAGGTAAAGAATGTACATGTAAAGAAAGTACAAAGAAAATTTCTTTTTTTCTTTTTCTTTTTTTTTGCAGACGAAATGCCAAGTTTGCACAGAACATAACGTCGTTGTAGTATATATATATATACAGTATGTCCACTAAAGTCCCTTGCCACCCTCTGAACTTCGGAACGGCTGCTACTGTATTTATAAAAGTGGTGTCTAGGTATAGTAAAATAGTCCTGCGCTACCGAATGATACCACCTACCACGCCACCTGGTGGAAAACTGTGGAGTTAGCATTCGTATCTCGAAAACGGAACGAGATAGGTAAAAAAGTGATTTACAAAGTTGTAGAGCATCCTCGATTTAGTACTAAAAGATACCTTGTAGGCATTAATGTGAAATACAAAGGTACAACGGTTAAAACGCGCCTTTGTTGTTTCGTGCTGTGACGTGATTAATTTTATATACATATATTATAAAATAAATCAAATGCCAAATGAAGAATAATATAGTGAAAATATGAAATACCGTAAACAGATGGAATACACACTCAATAGAACGTTCAAAACCCAAAAGGAACACAGAACAAAAGGAAAATAAAACAAAGATTTACTTTTTCTTTTTGTTCTGTGTTTCTTTTGGGTTATGAACTTTCTATTGAGTGTGTATTCCATCAATTTACTATGCTTCGTATTGTGCCAATATGGTCAACACCCCCTACAGAAACTAGCCGTGTTGATGTTTTGAACTATCAATTGAATGTGTGCTCCATCTGTCATCGTATTTTCCCTTTATTATTCTTCATTTGGTAATTCATTACTTTTATAAAAAATTTACAATTAATTATATATTTAAGTAACTTTTTAAGCCCCTTTTACGCTGAATGTATTGCTAAGTATATGGTCTTTTTATTTATTCCTGTATTTTTTTCAATTTATGCTTATGATAATTCTATTCAGGCTTCATACACACGAACACACACACACACATATATATATGTGTGTGTGTGTATGTATATATTATAATAATTCATAGGACTTAATAACTAAAAATGTTTATTACGTAATTAATTTTAGTCTTTTATACAATAGAATGAATTCGGTATTATTAATACCATTAAAATATAAAATGTAATTTTTCAATCCGTAAGCTTTGGCTCCGTGTGGCCTCGTAAGTAAAACAGCACTGCTCAGGGGGAGATTCCTAGTTTCAGTTTATTCTACTGTTGTACATTTTCTACGTGTGTACATCTGCCTTGGTGCGTGCTTGGAAGATTTCTGAGTTTTGTTTCTTGAGGCACCTAAAAGTGAGCCTTCTATATCAAAAGTATTTTTAAAGATATAGCACATCAAATATTCGAATGGCCATCAGTTGGATTACCAGCTACGTAGTGCCAAACAATGATTCTTTGAAATTACATAAAGCATCATCAGATATAAAAACAGCATTTAAAGTGAAAATGGGTGGGAAAACAACTTAACTTCCATGTATTCCTAATTATAGATAGCACACATTTTTAAGTATAGATAGCACTATATTTGTGATATTTTTAATCATATTATATACTAAAACAAGCTATGTGCTATAGTGTTTATAGTTAATACATATATGGCTTATGAATACTATATACGTTGTTGATAAAGCTAAAACTGTTTTAATCAAATTGACACAACTTTCAGCAGAGTTATATGTTGTTTCTTATGGTGAGCCTCATGAATCTAATGCTTTTTTAATCAAGTTATCAAGAAAATTTTTCAAAGTTGTGAGAGACATTAAGTGCAATATTTTGTTTCTGAAAACTAGTATATTTGCATATACGAAACTAAATGTTGCATCATTTCTGTGTATAACATAATTCAGACATTTTTTAACCTTTGTATGATATAAAAATAAAATAACATTAAAAGACAATACACAGTAGTAAAATTGTTCAGTAATTTTATTGTTATTTATATATAAAATTAAAATTATTATCATAAATGATATAATATACCATATATGATACAGTTTATGTATATAAGACAGTTTATATATTTATATATTAATTGAATAATTCTCTTTCACCATCAATGAAATGAATAATTATTAAATTTAAAGCCTCAAAATCAGTCAAATCTAATAACAGATATTTGCAAGTAAAATCTATTGAGCTCATTAGTAAGTAAAATTTCTATTCAAAAATGTAAGGAAAGTAGGTTTTTGTTTTCAGGCTTGAAAAGTTCTGCATTTCTCATTTTTTCGTGATTTATAAAGAATTTTGCAGATATTTTTTCTAATATG
>CM075858.1:85739127-85839127 GCA_037975125.1 Latrodectus hesperus
AATTGTTTAATTTTACATTTGAATTGTATTTTTAATTGCTAATATCAAAATGATCAGGACAATCCAAGAAAACTGGTTTGATGATGCCTCTATCGATCATTAATCATCTCTGCTCCATTCTTAAAGGTGAGCTACAATGCTTTGCTTTCATGAGAAATCGTGCCTGAAGAGTGAATTTAAGAATAATATGTTCTTATTAGTTATGACACTTGGATAGGCCAAGCTCATTATGCCTTAAGATTAGTGAGCTTGTCAGTAGGTTTTTGTCAATTTAAGTTAGTAGGGTGCATTAACCAGAGTACCACGCAGGTGAAAGTACGACTTTGCTCAATATTCCTCCGACAGATGGCACCAGTACAGGATCCACTCTCTCAATTTTGACATTAACCTGGAGGAGAAGGAAATTTTCGCCAGACCATTACACCCATAGTAACTGCTCAACAACAGACCACAGCACTTTCGATTCCAGAGTTTTACCTAGCACGTTTGTCACTTGTACTCGGTGGGTCTTTGTCGGCGTTAGGAATCGAATCCCACCCTTCCGAACGGAAATCCGATGCCCTAACCACTAGGCTACCACGGATCAATAATAATATTAAGTCCACTAAGTATAAGCATTCATCATGGAAGAATGATACTACAGTGTGGTAGAAGAGTGATACTATTATTCAAAGTAAACGATTTAAAGTTCAATTCTAGTTAGTGGTAAACAATGGAATTCCTTGTTACTCTTCTACTTTTTGTAAAGCCATCCGTCACTGAGCGTGCTGAAGAATTTTCAATAAATGGTCTACTTTTTATGAAAACAAATTCTAAGTCTAAACTACAATTTTTTACATTTTTTTACTACTCAGTATGACAAATATAAATAGATTGAAACCACTTCACTGAAAATAGTGATATGTCAAAATTTAATCTGATAAATAAAATTCTTGCTGAATTTAGTATTCCGTCATAATATGAAATTGCATATTAGCTTAGTGTTGAAAGAAGTGGGGATTATAAAACAAATTTTAAAATTTCTTGTCGTATTTGAAGAAATAATGACATGGAATGATGAATACCTTGCAGTCGAAAACCGAATATATTCGCATTAATTGCAAAGCTTAAATGTGGTCCACAAATATTTTGAGGAAACAACAAAGTGATGAGAAAAGACACAATTAGGCTTCTGGGAGTAATTATCTACAAATAGTTAAACTTTGTAGACACATTTAAAATTACATACCAATAGAGTTATGGCATTACAGCAAAAGTTCTTAAGGATAGAAGGAGACAGTTGGGGAAATTCCCAAAGACACCGAAACCTACTTTATGAAACTGTAACAGAGAGAATGTTGGCGCATGGAGCAACAATTTGGGGAACACCATTAACAACAAGGGCAAAACACTTATTTACGTCTATACAAAGAAAAGAAAATTTTGCCTAAACATCACTGGTGCGTTTAGAACGATTCCTACAACAGCTCTTCAAGTTATGCGCATAGCTCCACTCTATCTAAAAATAGAAGCCGAGACAAAGTTTATAAGGCATGAAAGCGCAGAAATTCTTTGTGAAGTTGATCTTATCCTTCCTGTACCAAATTTGATTGAGAAAGTTATACAAGGAGAAACCATTTATCCTGGTGTCTTCAATATTGAGAGAAAAGTAAGAATGGAAGAGCAAAACCATATACCATGTTACACTGAAGGCTACCTGAAATGTTTCATAGGTGGCTCAAAAATAGAAGATAAAATTGGATCCGGAATAGGGGGTAGTATACTCTAAACTCGGTTTACAAAGTACTTGGAGTACCTATGAACACAGTATACCAAGCTGAAGTCTATGCTCTGCGAAAAGTATAACAAGTATCTGTTTCACAACTTCTTTCAACTAACATATGGTCAGATAGACAAGTATGCCTGAAATCTTTATCCAATCCTAACAAATGTCCAATGATAAGAGAAACGAAAGATCTCCTAACAACAGTAGACAATATCAGAATTGGTTGGGCCTACCAAGGTACAGAAGGAAATGAGACAGCGGACAAACATGCAAAAGTAATTCTATCAAGTAATTTTTCTAATTCTATCAAGTAATTTTTCTAATTCTATCAAGTAATTCTTCTAATTCTATCAAGTGATTCTTCTAAAAGTTTGCTACCAAGTAATTTGTTTCAAGTTCTACCATTACCACATTGTCATACTAAATCCCTTTTTAATAGTTGGATAATGGATAGCTGGCAGGAAGAATGGGACAGTGGAATAACTTTGAGAAATATTCACGAGATAAAACAAAAAGTTATTGAAGAAACCCTTAACTGGACGGGGAATGAGGTACTTTTCTTTACCGGCCAAGGCCCATTTATATCTTACTTCCACAGGTTCCAAATTTCTGATTCCAAAGACTGCACTTGTGGAAAGAAAGGCAACTCACTATACTTTTTGTCTACCTGCTCCTTAACATCATCCTGGAATTTAGTCATCCCCAGTAAAAATTGGAAGATTGTCTGGAAGAAGAAAATTGAGAAATCGTGCAATGAGAGTGAAATTAAATAAAACACATTTGAATTCCTAATAAACTATGAAAACTTAGTCTGTTGGCTTGGAAATTCTTCTAAAGATTTAGCTGAGAGGCAACCTTTACTTGTACTACAATGTTTATGACCGAATTAAGGTTCGTTCTTTATAAATATAAGAAACATTTTTGGATATGATTTATAAATTTTAATTTGGTTGTAATCAAGAATTTTGAAAAACTATATAATTATTGTGTGGCAACATTAACTCCATTATATTTTCATCTTGTTTTCATCCTTACAATTAACCAGAATCTGATTGTATATTTTGAGAGATGTAGTAAAATAATCATATTAAACTTTTGTAAAAAATTTTATAATGATATTTTTTTAATTATTTTTATAAATAAAAGTCCCAGAGAAGCTCCCATTGCTGGTGTAAATTGTCAATCTCGTATTCGATATTTTTTCATTTAATGAATCTTGTTGACAAGATCATGACATTCACATTTAATTTATCACACATAATATTGTGAGTTATTTATTTTCTGAAAGTTTTAAATTCTAATATTATCTATTTGAAGTGGATGTTCTTATATACATATATATAAAAATTTACTCACATACCTCTAACTTCTAAACAATAATGTTTCTATAGTTTTTTATAGGATAAAAATAATTCACTTACTATATGCAAGCATTGTATCTGTATCAGGGATGTGACGAAAGTTTGGTAATAAATAATATATATATATATATATATATATATATATATATATATATATATATATATATATATATATATATATATATATATATATATATATATATATATACATATATATCCATTTTTGCCGTACTTATACAATGTTTTTTAGTGTTTTATAAGAATTCCTTCTTCCTCATCACAAGGCAGATACCAATGTTGCTGCGTTCATCGCCACCTAATGTGAATGTCAGGCTCTACGTAGTTCTGTGGACCTGCCCAAGTTGAGCAACGAGATATGTGATTGAGGCATCTTTTGCTTTATGCATTAACACCAAGAATTTTCTATACTCAAAAGTTTTCAGTGTTACCTTTCGTGAAACAAGTCTATGTAGACTTATGTGACTCAGACTTATGTGTAGGACAGAGTTTTTGGAGAGCGAAAGATGCAATATTAGATTCTGGACACTTTTGAGCAACGAGAAATGGATTTTGATCTTGAGCCTTTTCCATGTTTCCTCTCTTGTGGTGTGTGATTTTGGTCCACTATCTAGGAGGAATTCTATGAGAAGACAATTTAAGTTTTGAATATTAAAATGTGTTATATCAGCTCTCTACAACTAGACTATCAACTGTGCAATGTCAAAGGAAGTAAATGTGGTTCTCTATCCATAAGAGGGTTACGCACACATCAATGTGCAATTCATGTCCATCAAACCTTAATACAGCTTTTAAAGTTTATATTAACCGTTATATGTTGCTTATGTTGCTAATTCATTATTAAAGCATATAAATTCAACTCAGACGATAGCATGCAATGTTAAAGTTTGTCCTGAATAAGTTATTTTTCAATATAGTCAGATTTTTGAGAATAAATTCTTAATGTTTTTTGTCTAACGCCTGGCTGCTTTTAGGTTTTTGCCCTATTCAGCTCTGTAATGGGCGAAATGGTGGCACTTTATATAGTGGGGTACCCAATGGGTGTGCCAACTTAGCATCGAAAAAGAAGTGATACAGAAATACAAGCACAAAAAGAGAAAGAAACATCCATGCCCGACGAGAATTCGAATCCGGGACCTACTGCTTCAAAGTTAGGGACGTTGACCTCTCCACCATCTGTCGATTTAAATTCTTAATGTTCATGCAGAAAAATTGTAAAATTTATGCTCAACAACTTTCATCTCTTTTAATATATTTTAATAATGTTAAAATTATAAGTTATTGATCGAAACGTTTTAGGTTAAACAGTGGTTATCAGTAACCTATAATTCTAAGAAAATCACAACCCCGACTGGCAGCCTTCTAAACATTTGAAAGCGACAACTTAATGGATTCTTCTGTAACATGTTTTAATTGAGACTTATTGCGAAAATTGAAGCAACAACCGTCTTCCTGAAAACAGGAAGGGGGAGGGTCGCACCTCCCGCCTTCTTAATATCGGCTACTTGGATGCTCCCGATGAGAACGGATCGCGTGTTGGCAGCTGATATTGCATATTCAATCACCGACTAATAAGAGGTCTGGGCGCTCGCGTCAGTGTCGCTTCCCCATGTTTAATAAATTGATTTTCACTGCTTGCAACCACTCCTGTGCCAAGGGAGACCCCATGGAAGGACACTGAAACAAGTTGCCTATCGGAGGAGGCCATCTTTAAACACGAAATTCAGTGATTTTCCCATTTGGAAACCCAAAGATAATTTTTCTTGGTTTGCAGATATTATAGCTCTATAATCGTTTTCAGAGAAATCTTTTACTCTATTTTTTTTCAGTTCCCGACCACGAAAATATTCTCTTTCCAGCATTATAAAAGCTGAAATTGACGGCATTTTTGCTTAGTAGGGCACTCGGGGAATGTGCTTTCGTGATCCTGAAAACGAGTGGGGTTTCCTATTTTATAAGCAGGGACCAAGCAGAAGACACCTAGGTTTGGCCTGCCACCCTCAGATGTATCACTTCATATGGAGGCCATTGCTAACAAGACAAAGATTATGTCCATTATCCTCCATTAGTGAACACGCCAGATCTACAATTATGTCGGGATTCAAACTTACTACCTTTCGATAACGAATACATAACTAATCAAGCACAAGGGCTTCTTTCAAAGAAATATAAACCTTTGTTTATAGATGGTAATGGGAAAATCTATAAGACAGCAGGACAACGAGATTGAATAACGTATGTTGAAAAAGATATTATTTTAATTTTAGTAGCAATTTCTAAAAACTAATTCTTAAAATGATGTATAAAGCCTTTTTGATTAATTGTTTATATTTTATATAATTAGGAATTATGTATTAAAATTATATAATTTTGAGATTGGCCTTCAATTTAATAATTCGATTCCCATTTCAAGCAGAGACTCCATTGGTGCGGTATAGAAATTCAGATAAGAGGGCTCGTGATAGCCTATTGATTAGGGCATCGGCCTTCCTTCCGGAAGGGCTGGGTTCGACTCCCAATGCCGCCAAAGACCCACCGAGTATAGGCGATATCTGTGGAATCGAATGTCCTGTGGATGGGTGTAATGTGGTCTGGAGAAAATTTCCTCCTCCTCCAGATCAACGTCAAATTTGAAAAAGTGGATCCTATGGTGGTGCCATCTATCGGAGGAATCTTAGAGTATCATGATCATCGTGGTGCTCTGATGAAACAAAAAACGTGCTCTTCTGACTTTATTACGTATAGCCGTCGGCTAGCAAGCTTAGCTTGTCGGAGTGTCTTAATTATCAACAACAACAAACTGGAACAATTAAAGTTAAAAAAAAATAATATATGTTATTTTAAAAATAAATTCCTTAAATTATGAAAGCCAATTTAAATTTTTAAGATAAATTATTATTTTATAAAGTCTGAATTTTCAAATATGTATGCAAAAAATATTTTGTAATGTTTTGCAAATCATTGGAGAAAAAAAATGATTTTTTTATTGTCGCTTAACAGTTATTTATTTACTAATTTTTAATTATTTATTTTTTGGCCTATGATAACAAATTCGATTGGGAGGTTTGATGTAAAACGGATCCAAACCCCTGCAAGCAGTCAACCCCCCCCCATATTCATGTTTAGGCTCCTCCCTTGGTTTATTACGACTTATGCTCACTCCATCTTGGCACTGTGGTCGGACAGAGAGAAAAACGCGCCTAGATGCAACCTTAACCACTGTCAAACAAAGGATGATGTTGCAATTCTGAACTTATCACGTACGTCAGTCGCATTGGGTTCACAAGTTTCTCGTATTTTCTTCCTTGCAACAATTGCAACTATTCATGAAAACTCCTCCTGAAAGGTATTTTACTCGGTTAAAAATATAAATTCCTTTACCACACCTATTGGCAACTGCTGCTGTGAAAGCGTTTACACCGAAGATGGGATTGGAATCCATGAGCACACTGAATCAAAAACCCCACAGAGCGATAATTATTTACCTTCGTGTAGGAAGATTATTGAAGAGTAGCAAAAGCTTATAGAATGAATTATGCTTTGTATTAAAGTTTTGAAATGAAAAAATTAATATTTGATTAAATTTAAATCTAATTGTTCATCTTAATTAGATAATTGAAATAAATTAAGAGTAAATTAAAACATTTCAGAAAATGTTTCCTGAAGGTGCACTTACAGAATTTCTAGGAGCGTGAATTATATTCCTTTTTAATAATCATAATTCAAAATATTCAGCTGCAAGAGAGGGAAGATGACTCTAATTATAAATTGTAGCTCTTACAAAAACTACATTTTTTCTTATGTGCGTAACAGCGATCGTATAATTAATTATATGGCAAACACCAGTATCTTCACAGCTCTGAATAAAACCAGATTTTGCTAAATTAAACTATTTGCATTCACAATATTAGGCATATACCGTTATTTTCAGTACAGGTTAAGTCTCAATCCTCCCATATATAATATCATTATCTATGTTTAGCAACAATGAACATAGAAAAATGTTGCGTTATCCGTTTTGTTGTTATTTCGATTTTTTTTTAAAGTGAGATAATTAGACAAGGAACTACAGATTAAAGTGAATTCCCAAGCGCTGCAAGCTTCCATGCCTACGATATGATTCGAACCCAAGAACTGTTGCAGTGTAGACAAGAACTCTAAGTGTTTGGTTGCCAGCTGTTCTTAGTTACTGAATAAATACTCCTTCTTTCTATATTTTTAAATAATTTCTTAAATAAAATTACAATCCGTATCTAATTTTTACTATCCTTTTAGGAAATTGTCAGATTTTTCTTTTTTGTTCTGCAACAAGCGTGTTGGAAATGAATGGGAACGAAGATGAAAGGAGCTCCTACTACATCAAATAGCACCGTTACTAAATGGAAATTGCAAGCACTAAATACTTTATTCTATTTACTTTGAATTGACCTAAAAGTGAGACTTCATTCAAAGAAAAGCGCTTAGGACAAAGCTACGTAAATTTTAAACAGTATTATTTCTCCATGTATAGAATTTTTTGCTGGAAGCTACGGCCAGAAGACTGAAACTAATGAAGCTTTCCGACCACTCTATTCATTAAAGCGCATTAAAAGATTGGAGATGGGACCATAAATGCGTATTTAATACTATTGCAGTGAGTGATCGATCAACGAACATAATCCGTTGCAAGACTATATTCGCTATCCGAATTGCCGGTTAACCGATTATCGATTTACCACAGACTTTTTTAAATCGATTAATTTGTTCTTGAGACCATAAAAGTTAAATATAAAAAGGTATTATTTCTTAATAAGTTTATTAAAAATAATACATACGTATATTCTTGCATATTAATCAACCCTTTTCATTTTTTATTTAGAAGTGTTAAAGAACATGTCCAAAGTCAATTGATTTTCTCTCTTTTTTAAAACTTTCCGGAAGTGAATAACAGCATTGTTGTTGTAAATATCCCTAACCTTACTGGTATCAGCTTAGTTTGGGTGCCATTCTAAGACCGTTGCTCAGGCATCCTCCCACTTCTTCAACGAATGAACGACAGAGGATGTGTTCAAAATGAAATCAGTTTTGGTTTTGAAGGAAATCGAAACAGAAACTGATGGTCTAATTTGGCTATAAATGTTATAAAATCTTTCTGGTATAGAGGTTTGAAGTTTAATAAGCAAGCAACATAATTCAAGAGAGATGAAAAACGATATTGGGTCCGTTGGGCTTGTCAACCCTGCACATCATGCCTCTACAGCCAGGAACTTTTCCTTAGAATTATTTATCGAAATATGCGCTCGCTTTCCGAACATAAAAATTTAGTAAGCGAAGAATCAGTGACCGCTTCAATTTGATTACCTTTTCTGGTCAGCTTGTCAGTAATCAATCTGATATGTTTACTTATTTGAAAGTACTAGTACCGTATTTACGGGATGCACGAATATATATGCTACACCCGAACTTCTAAAACGGAATTAAAGCGAAGCAAATAAATACCAAATACACACCCTAAAATTTAATTTACGTGAAATTTCTGTAGGTCATAAAATGTATTTCAGCATTGTTGAAAGAAATTCCATAAGCTTTTCTTAAAACAGATGATTTCGTTGGATAGTTTTCAGGAGCACACTTAATAACAATTAATGAAAGACAGAAACTGAAACTGAATAATTATTTCTGGCAATATAGTTGCTGTTTTGCAGGCATTGGAAGTGTGTATAAATTTTCCTTTTTTTAAAAAAACTAGTTTCAATCAATAAACTAAAAATTACGGCACAAACAAAGCAATTTTGGCACCAAGAGACCATCTGCATTGGATGTCTGTGTTAAGAGAGTTAATAAATTATCAGATTTTGGAGGCCTAAAAATGCTGATAAAAGAGACTGGAATTGATTGGATTGAAGATGGTTATTTTTCCACTAATGATTTTAAGCAACAAAGGGAAAGTAAGCAAACTGGTGTTGTTGAACATGAAATGCAGGAAAGTGACTATGCTTCACTATTTATATGAAAACGCGCCAAATGGCCCATCGGCCATGGGCGGGTGTTGGATGAAGAAGAAGCTTCACTATTTACGGTTAAGGTACATTTTTCGTTCATTTCCTGTAAATCTATAACAGCTGCAAAAGTAACATCAATAATTTGTTGCAGCAATCATCTCATTCCACGAAATATGTGTATATATCATTTTGAAATTGACGATTTAATATAAAAAGGAAATATCTCAAGAATAGTCCATATAATCACAAACCAAAATTTACCAAAATATGTGAATCCTTTATTCGTGAATGTTCCATATTACTCTTATAACTAATATATTAATTCACTAATTTATAATTTTAAATTACATAAGGCCATTTGGTAAATTAAGAATGTATTACTTAATAAATATATCTTATAAAAAATTTAAAATGTATTAGAATTTCTATTACAATTTTCTAAAATACGGTGGATCTCCAATTAAAACAGATAAAATGTTTCTTGATTGATTGAAAACCTAATACAGAAAAATTATCAAACGTAAACAATAGAGGAAGAAATTTGAGGCCAATTTTTTCATTTTTGATAATTTACAAGTGATTTTTAACTAATTTGTATTCTTATAGCTTCATAATATGCTTTCTTGGTGTTAGTAACTTTAATCAATTTCTTTTTACGTAGCATGGCCACTTTGTGAAAAAAATTTTAAATAGATCATTTCATTTTTTAGCACTCCAAGGGGTATAATGAACAGCATATTGTGTAGTGAGGCAGTCAGCAGATGTATCCTGTTGTCCCCAAAGTGAATGAAATCTCGTAATTTAGTAAAACCAAGCAGATGATTTTCAGACTTGGTCTGCCACCTAGAGCTATTTCACTTGAAAGACATTGGATGAGGTCTCATTTTATGTGACTCAGTCATCATTTGTAAATACGGCGAATCATTATTTCCAGCGGATATAGAATTTATTACATTCTATATGCAAAAAAAAAATGTCTTGCCCAACCAGGCTACCACTGCTACAGGGTTAAAAGTAATTTAATGTTAATGGAATGTAATCATCTAGGAATAATGAATACGAATTTGCTCCACGTTAAAGAAGTGAATAAAATAGATTCAACTCTCTTATCCTCATATTATAAATACAAGCAAGAAGTATAGAACTTGTCATTATCAAACATAGCACAGCTTAAACTGTTTCTCACTTACGCAAAACTGTGTTGTGCTGTTAGCTAATAGTTACCACGCTTTTCACAATTTTCCTTCTGGCTTGTGATAACTCTGAAATCTCTTTGAACCACAGAGGAAGGTAGAATCAGTATTTTCTTGCAGAAAGTGATTCTAGAGTAAGACCATCAGGAAAAGTTGTGCTAGTGTCCCATTGCAACATTAGTTATTTACTGAAAAGGTAATTCAATATGAATTTTTTGGGATCCTTTGTGGTTTGGAAGTGATTAAAGAGCATGCATATTTGACTTCATGGGAAAGCTAGTCTTATTAATATCTTGATACCCTAGTCGATTGTGGAAAAGAAATTAGATGACGGTCAATTTCGTGATAGCCTAATCGATAAAGGCATCATTTTTATTAACTGATGGTAGATATTTCGAATCCCTACATAACTTACGATACGTTGTATTCCCTAAAGGTGTCTGGAGTATGTTAAATTAGTAGTAACAGCAGTATCTTCTAAGTGAAATGATTCCTCTGGGGGTAGCAGGTCAAGTATTGAAGGACGACCTCCTAGGTTCCAGCTTGTGAATTAAGAAGATATACTTATCCCTTTTTCTTTAGCAGCTTACATTTATCTAGTCGAGCATTACTCTGGTTAGTTACAATGGAGCACGTGCTGTGTTCACATTTGAAACAATGCTAGCCAAGAAGCATCCATTTATGCAGAAGATCTGCAGACTTTTTCATAAATAGTTTCATACCATGCAACAGGTATTTATTATAGTATCAGGATACAAAAGATAATCTCTCGATATGAAAGTTTTTTTCTCGTGATTCATTTGCTGAAATATAATTAAAAAAGCACTATATGTGTGTAAAAATAAATATTTGCTGGTAGCATTTTATTTCTTCTTATTTCTTGTTAAAAATTTATTTTTTGGTTTAATTATTTTCTTATGTATCATACAAGAGGTACGATACAGAAATATATTAGTTTTCAATTTTTTCCTGACATACAGACTGTTAAGCATATTTACTGAAGACAAAAACAAAACCTTAAAAGAACCTATAATATTAAACATTTGAAAGACTAATATTAAACATTTGATAGTAGCTTTCAACAACTGAATTATAAAATCTGTGTGAATATTAATGTTTCTTCTAGTAAGAACTTCAATAATCCACAAGGCATGTCGAATAAGAAAAGATTTTAATATGGTGAAAAAAATTAAAAATAAATCATGTGGACGTCCACAATGAGGGAGCTTTATTTTTACCACAGCAGAGATTTCTGATTTTAACACACTGGGACCATCCAGTTCGTAATAAAAATATTATTAACTTAAGGAACTTAATAACAATTTGAAGAAGAACATTGTATTCAGATCCAGTTAACCTAGCACATGACATATCTTGTTATGACATATCAAGCATGACATCTTGATATGTCATAACAAGATATGTCATATCTTGGCATGACATATCTAGAAAATAATAGCTTTAAAGGGTAATTTTAAAGCATTCTCTCTTTGTAATTTTCATAAACCTGCCCTATAAAACACAACCGAACCACTGTGTCCAAAAATGTCTACCGAATCTGGAACTGACAAATGATTTCCCTTAAATGTCACGTGAAAAGATTCAATTTGTGAACATTGGGGAGGTGAAAATTTCGCTCACTGTAACCGCCTTCGAAAAGGCTAGTCCGGGTGATTGACGTAATTCACTTTCGAAGGAAAAGGGTTGCTCGGTCGCTTATCGAACGTTACTGCTGATATAATATTTATGTCCGCAGTGTTCACTGTCTTGTTAAGGGATCAAAATGTCAAAGGAGGCGCTTCATCCGCTCAAAGCTTAGATGTTTCCACTTTACCGGCAGTCTAATGCCCGAATCGTCCTCTTTACAATCAAAGCTGTGTGAAGCAAATACTTTCGATTTCTTTTTTATCTCACTTGTGTTTTATTTTCACGAACTAATGCAAGTTTCCAGAAATTTAGATTTATGTTTCTAATTTAAATAAGTTCAAAGTGTATAATTTAGTTTCAATTTCTTAAATCAGTGATTTAAGTAGGAGATAGATTACTCTTTCTCTGCATATATATATATATATATATATATATATATATATATATATATATATATATATATATATATATATATATATATATATATATATATATATATATATGCACACACACACGTATATATATATGTGTGTGTGTGTTATAGTAAAAATTATAAAAATGATAAATTGGTGATTATATAAAATTACCTGTGATTATATATAATCACCACTGAATTTGGTAAATATGATATACTATCTCATATTTATCAAATTTACCGTATAGTTTATAAAATCCCCAATTCGTAATGGGGAAGGTAATAAATTCGGATTATTTTATGTGGAAACAAACAAAACCCATATTCTATGGGGGAAAAATCATTTATTTGCATTTACATGTAAGTTTACTTTAGATGTATTAGACTGTTTTAGAATTACAAAACTTGCCAGATTTTTTACATTTGCACATAAAAAAACTGAAGTTACATATAAAAGAGCAAAATAAGTCTAAGCCCAAACTCTAGAAAGAAAAAAACATTTTTTCAAATAACGTTAAATGCTATTACTACGAATTACTAAACATTTTAAGTTTACTTATTTAAGCATATTAGACTATTATTACATTTAGAATTACAAATTTTTCCAGATTTTTTACATTTGCACTTATCAGACTCGCATTGTCTCTTACAAACACATCGCTGATATCCCTGACCTCCAGATAGAGATGTCTTTCTAACGCATTCTCGAAGTGATATTTGTTAGATCTGGAACATCGTCAAGCAAAATAAATTTTTCTTCAATAATTGTGAATTGATTTCTGGTACACAACTGGGAAAGTCTTTCTTTGTGTTGTCCCTAACCGATAAAACTCTTCATTTTGAGCTTCTAATATCACCGCTTTCGGGGATCACTTCTTGCTCTGTTAACGTCTGGTATTCGTAGTTTCACTGTCTCACCAACTTTACCAGTAGAAAATTTGAAACCTTCAACGTTTTCTTTGCTTGTAATTTTAAACCTTCTTTGGCACTCATGCTATGTTTTCTTACTTGCACAATATCCTGGTTTGCTCTTGCCTGTATAAAATATCTGTCTGGATTAGAATGACCGCTGCTTCATTCTCTTTCTGAGTCTTAAAATTAACTTCAGATGGAGGGTCATTTTGAGATAGATCGTTATTGTCTACATTAGAAACATTTTTTATTTCGCTATTGGTGTTTTCAGAAGCATTATTAACTGTCTCTATTAATACCTGAAGCTCTTCTTCATTTCTAAGATGTTCGATAGAATCATTCAGGAACGAAGACGTTTTCAAGCCAAATTTTGCAGGCGTTCCAAACCTTGCTTCATAAGGAGAACACTTGATGCCTTCATGAAATGCTCTATTTTTCATAAGTTGCACAAAACGTAACCATTCGGACCATTTACTGGTGTAATTGCTTTCTAACCAAGAACTTAGCAGATTTTCAATATCCTGGTTTGCCCATTCAACCGAACCGTTAGTCTGGCTGCGCTTAGGTTTTCTGTGCTCAATTTTTAGATCCAGCCGCATTGCACAAGCTTCTTCTACGATTTTGTTACTAAACTCACGACCGTTGTCACTTTGCAGTACACTGAGAGCTCTAAATATAGTAAAAATATCAATTAGATGACATGCAACCTCTTCTACACGTTTGCTTTTCAGGGCACGCAACTGTACGAAATTCGTCAAGTGGTCTTGATAGACAAATATAAACATAAAGTCATTATCTGGTTGTGACGGAACGTAAATTAGGTCCACTTGTCATCTTGAGTTCCTCTCTTGAAAGACCATTGGCCTAACAAGAAATCCTTTCTTAAGTACCTTGGTTTGTTTAGACAATTTTCACACAAATTAAAGAAAATCGTGACTTCTCGGGTGTAATATTTTTGTACTTTTTTTAATTTTTTTTGAAAATTTTTATCCTATTTTCACCAATATGACCTATTGATAAATGTACCTCATGAATTATGATAAAAATTTCTTCGAAATAGTCGTAAAATCTAACATTGGAGCTGTCTTCACTTACGGGAAAGATAAGTTTTCAAACACTGCCTACTTTCATTACATCATATCTTTTTAGTCTTTGATAATTTTCCAGTCTCTTCACACTACTTTTGTTTTCACTATTAGTCACTTTTTTTAACAAATCATCATATCTGTCTTTCGTTAGAAAACCACTGTTTGTTTTCTTAATATCCATAACATTAAGTAATTTGGAATTAAAACGCTCAACCATACCAGTCATTATTCAATGTTTTATTTTTTACCAGAGGGTAGCGAAAAAATGTCTACATGCAATCAAATGAGAACTACTTGTGAAATCACGTGATTGTCACGTGTTGATAGGAGCCAAGCTGTTGAGCAAACTAAATGAATTTTCGTAAAGTTAGGGAATTTTATCACATTCCCCATTATGAGTTGGGAACTTTATAAAATAACCGGTAAATTTGATAAATATGAAATCATTTATCACATTTACCAAATTTAGAGGTGATTATGTATAATCACCGGTAATTTTATATAATACTGAATTTATTTATTACACTTTTACCTTCTAAAGCACTATTTAATTATAATTGACTGTTGGAAATATCGAATGTATAATTGAAAGAAATGTCCCATAGTCAGTTAAAATGGATTATTTTTTCTCATATATAATCAGAGATAATTGGATTCCAAAGCAATTTTTGATCATAATTGACTGTTGAACATGTCAAATGGATAACTGATCAATAATCAAATATATTTGAATTGTCATTTTGACAGCTATATATGATCTATCAGCTTAGTTGGGACTTCGATAAACACTTTTACATTCACTTGCATATACTTAGCTTTGGTGGTTCATTAAATTTATGTTCTAAGCATTTAAATTTTATTTAAAAAGTGATATTACAGTCTGTGAGATATATATTCATCATTTTACAAATAGACTGTAGTCAAATGCCACAGAGTAGAAATTATTTGAAAGAATTCTGTCTTCTCCCTCGGTAATACATGCAATGTTAGGGAATCGTGGCTAATACTATTCTAGAATTTTATCATGTGTTAATTATTCATTATTTAAAGATATTAACACAAAAATAAAAGCGTAAATTATAGCTATTTTTCAAATTAATAAAAATTTAATATTTAACACAAATCTTTTCCCTTCACACTCTATTTAATATAGCAATACGGGGCCTTCAATTTAACACAGGATTCTGAATTTTTTGGTTCTCAATATTTTTTACATCAAAAAGATTTGTTCGCAAGACATAAGAGATTAGAAACAGAACTCATGAAAATCTCTTCTATCAATAAAATTCCTCCACAATATAATATTTGTCCATTAAAACTACTTGCGGTGCTTACTTCAAGATTTTTTTAATAAATTTTCTTTTGGTAAAAACGCTTTTGCTTATAGTTAGTTTAGTTTTGGTAACCTTTTCCTTTCTTGTGTGATTAAAGAAAAGTGACAAAAACAAAGCAGTAAAAATAATAATAATCCTATTTTAATCTGATCGAGTATAAGTAAAGGAACGTTTTTCTAGGTCATAAAATAAAAATGCATTGAATAATAATTGGAATAAATCACATTTTGATAGAAAAACTATTTTATTAACAGAACTTTGCTTTTTAAATTCAGCTGTGAATCAATACATTGGGAACTATTCTCTACACAATTATCAGAGTCATTATTCAGGAGACTTCACTTTTGTAAATGTCCTCAGTGTTGCAAAGCTGTCTGCAGATGATGTACTTTTGTAATTACTTATTTATAAATTACGAGCTCATGATCAGTAGTGTCCAATGTGTCACAACTTTATGCTGCGGTAAACCATACAATGCCGTAGATTGACTTCTAAATCTTGGAAATTTTATCATGAAAAATCTTTATTTTTAATGTTTATCAAACAAATTTACCACAAAAGAAAGCATTTTCTTCAAAATATATTACTGTTGCATTCAGTCTATGTCTATTTTTGAAAATATTCGTTTCTAAAATAATTTTCTGCAATTAAAAACCTCCTAACATTCAGCCTAAGAAATTTTATATATAGTTATGTGTGATTAACAATAAAAAAGTTGAACATTTTATTTTCATTAATAATGTTTATCTTTTGCTTAAATTTATAAGGATAAAATCCTTATCATCATAAATGTCAGACAACTCTGAGTAGTTTAAATCTCTTTTAGTGAAATACAAGAATATACCTTATGAAATTACTAAGATTAATATTTTTATTACTAATAGCAGATTAGTCATAATGAAACATATATTAAAACTAGAACAAAGAACGAAGGCAACATGAACAAAAATAACAAAACCGAAACCACAGTAAATCTATAAATCGTCCATCTTGCTCGCCGAGCTCCCCGGTATCTCTATTATAAGTGTGCCGACTTCAGGACAGTGTTTCACTTCCATTTCCTATTGTATTACGCACAGTTGGCAAAGTGGATTAAACAGTATTTTTATACGAGATGGATGGTACGAGAGACAATCGCGGTCAGTAGTGAGGTAAAAAATAACAACAGATCTGTCGCTTGGCCAAAGTGGGGTATTTGTGATTTGATCGACACATTTCTTGTTTTCGTTTGCTTCTTGTGTGTGTGAGAGTGTTTTTTCAAAATCTTCTCTAAAAGTATTTTTTTAACTAACAGTTTGATGGTATTTAGTTTATCTGCGCAATTAGTAAAGAATAGGAATAAAAGTATATCCTTTATTTGTAAAATTTTGACTACTTTTTTTGCCGGGTAATTAGCTGTTTCATTTCTCAGGAGTTCACAGTGTGGTGCACTGCAAATGCAACCTTTTTATGCCTTTCAATTAAATCCCTGAGTGTCAAAAGAATCTTTAAAATATCAGCTGACACCGGTGCTTCAGATGACGCAATGGCCAAGAGGACAGCCCTAGAAACTGCAAAGGTTTCAAAAATACACTGAAGCTGTGGCAAAGATATTTGAATATCACATCTCCGCATTAAAAGCTGTTTTATACCTTCTGGCAGGAGTTTAGAATGTGAAGATCTTACAAACGACGCTAAGATTAATAAAACTTCAGTAAATCAAGATATTTACATTAGCATAATGAAATTTCATTACAAATTGGAAAGTTTAAGCAACTCTTTATTCTGTAAAGCTATTATAATCAAATCAATTTACAAAACATAAAAGATCAAATTACTTGAATATTTATTTACACGATATTATAAACTCTAAGAGAAATAATTTAGTCTGTTGTTTTAAGTGCAGCTATCTAATATATACAATGTATAATTAAAACTATGGTCTTACATCCAGACATATTATATAGCACAAAATGTTAGAAAATGGTAAACTTTATTCATAATCTTGGCAAAAATTGGAAGAAAATGATCCCGGATTGATTTGCTCTTGCAAAAGGAAATGCTTAGGGAATTCCTTAGAACTGATCAATGTCCAACGTTTCAAGATAACAAAAATACTTAAATAGAATTTCCTTGTCTGATCTCCTTACCAAAAAAGATGAAAAAAGAGGGGGAAGGTTTGGTATATTCAATGCTTCCTTCTCAAAGTAACAAAAGGATCTCCTGGTGGCATAAAACCGCGACATCAGAAGTCTACGATAATGCTTTTCAAAGCCTTTTTGGTACAGAACCGATAAAACAACCATGTTCTGGAGAACACAATAGGATCTTATCGAACTTCCCAATCATTCGATTTCATAGGGGATGGCACTCCCTCTTGATCCCTGATTGTTGTCAAGAGATTCAGAATCCATAGGGGGTGCATGGAAGACTTTGCTTCGTAATCTAGGAGTATGCTTTCAATATTAATAGAAATCACTGATGTTCTTAAATTTATAAAGTAAAGTTGTAATGTAAGAACATATTGAAATAAACTTACATAAATTATTTTACATGAAGTTTAGTTATAGGTCACAATGTTATTTCAGTTCAAAGACATACATAACACAATCAATAAAATAAAAATATTCAATAGTTTCAAAGCTTTTAATAATTAAATAAGCATAATGAATATTTATCCCTGATTTAAATATTAGAAATTCTTTATTGAAAGGAAAAACAATAAACAAAACACCTCAAAACTATTAAAATACATTTATCACTTACTAAAATTCGCAAAAAAATATTCAGTTTATTACACAAATTTATTCATTTCAGTAATTTGCAATAAATTTAAATTTATTATTTCATTCATTGTTATAACAAACATAAAAACCAACTTTTCAAAAACTATATATATATATATATATATATATATATATATATATATATATATATATATATATATATATATATATATATATATATATATATATATAATCTAAACAAAAGTTAAACTCTGAGGCACGACAGCCCATGTGGGCCAAGGACCATCTCAGTTTTCCTGACCTAGAGGCCCTGAGTACGAAACATATGTCCAGGTTAGGTAGTCAGCCTAACACGAAACCTCCAGTGTTTAGTTCCCAAGCACATGCTTGGTATTCAGTTTATCGACACACAGAAAGGATGGAAGGCTGTGTCGACCTTACCCAGCCGAAGCTCAGACCTGTGCCTCGGGAAAGTGAAACGATACCACTAAGCTACCGAGCTTTAATAATAATATAGTAAGTCGAAATTAACGCATTGAAGTTTTAAAATAATAATGTACATTCAGTAGTAGATTCCTAATAATCACCACATATTACTTTTAGGTATTACTTTATTTAACATCATTACGAAAACGCACTGCTAACTTTACTAAAGAACCCTTTACCCATGTATCAAATTGAAGATTTCGAATGTTTATTTCATCTGCAAAAATAACCCTGTAAACGGAACACCACAGAGATTTACTGCAGTGTGAACTAGCCACAGTGGGCTTTCAATCAAAGGGTGTGTGTTTGTTACGAGTTCAATGTTTGGTTACGAGAAGTATTACATCGAAATAGCCGCAGAAAATCTTACCTTCAGTATTTCTCCTTGAAGTTGAACTAGTTGATAGTCGATTTTTCTTCCATTTAACAACGGCCAGTCGATATTAAGCCATCTTACAAAGTCGAAAAGGAATTCATCTGCTACTAAGGGATCTGTTGTTACTTTAAAGCACTTTTGCCGGCAAATGTTTATTTCATTTTAAAATTATGGCTATTATGGCATTGTTTAACATACCTCCGTTCATTGAATAGAGATTCTAATTAAAAAAATTCTTTTAAGCTTAAGACTTACATGATGCAATAACATCATCAATCTTTTATATAGTGCAACTCGATGCAACTTTTAGTACAAATGGTAAATGAAAATTTCAAGAATTTATAATTATGTTTGCCAAACTAAGCAGGACTTGGTTATTTGTAGCTTAATATTTGAAAATCAGCACGCATTGATAACATAGGAGCTTTCTAATAGATAAGCATAGTATGGAATGGAAATATTTTTTGTCTTGAAGATAGAAGATTCGATAACAAATTCTGGGAACAACGATCCTATTGGAAATTTCCATAAATGTTAATTTTTTTCTTTAGTAACCCTTGTTTTAGAGTGACAGCCCTTGTTTTGAAGTTTGGAGTGAAAGGTACAAACTCAAGTGCCTACCTTGTCACTTGACAATGATTAAAATTAAAAAATTAGGATATGCTTTGTTGTTTTGTTTTGCAGAAGTTTAAAACAAGGGAGCTAATGCTGTAAAACTTTAAAAAAAAACGCCATTATTTAACTTGGAATTCCTTAGAGTTTGTTTCTGTGTATACACTTATAGTGCAGTATTCTTAATAATCTACGGTACATTGTATACATTCGAAACCCAATAGTTTGCTTTAGAGCAATAGCAAAACTCACCTTTTGTCCTAAATCTCTACCTCTCTTCAACAATGTAGCTATGAATGTTTATGAAGACTGAAACAAGTATTATACTTTTGCTAAATTCTCGACATTAAAGTACTTCCAGATTGATTCAACCAAAGGATAAGACTCGGAAGCCAGAAATTAGCAATTTTGTAGTTGTAAAGTGTCAAAAAAATCATCTATCAGAAGGTTTCATACAGTAAGAAAAGTATGTGAAGCATTTCGGTTTTAATGGCAATTTGTGATTTAGAAAATAAAAGTCAAGAATATATAGATTTTGAGTTTTACTATATAAACATTAAATACCCTTTCAGGAAAGTTTCTAATGTAAATCTAAATAATAGAAAGCATGCGTATTCTTTCAGTATGGTTAAATGAAAAAATTAATTTTAATGTGAAGGTTATCTTTTTTGTATTTCTTTTCTTAATATTATAATATTAAGAAGAGTGTACAGAATGGAAGAGAGTACCACTGAAAATTGGCCTATGTGCCCTAGAGTGATGACAGCTACTAAATATATGTTCCTTATAAGGACATATATTATGTTCCTTATAAGGACATAATGTTCCTTATAAGGACATAATAACCTGTAGTTTTGGAATTTGAAAATTGCTTTTAACTTGAAAACAATTACCATAATTCTTTGAAAATTGAGAGATATTAACGGTAAGCTGATCACAGAATTTCTTATATTATATGCAAATTTTTGAATGTGTTATGCATTTTAAATAATAAAATATTTCGATCCTTACCAAAACAAAAGAAAAAAATTACAATAATATGAAAATGGGTTAAAAATTTGAACTGATAAACAAAGCTATGCTTTCTGAGTTTTCAGAAAATTCTTAGATCGTTATTTTTTAATTAACTGTCGTATGAGTATAAGTTTGTAGTTGCCTCTCTCTCTCTCTCTTATCATCAGCCTCTGATTCACTTTAAAACATCCTCTTATCCAAAAAAGAGAGCTGCTTTTTACCTTTTTATTGCTTGACAGTTGCGGATATTAAGGGGAGGAAATTTAAGGAAGGGAATGTGCAGAAGATCGTTGTCTAAAAACAGATTAAATGATGCATAGGTAAGAATTGACAGTCGGAAATTAGACTAATTGAATTTTCTTGATGGACATTCCCCACGCTCGTAAACCGCAGTTTACATTTATTCAATTATCTGCGCTACTGCGTTGGGGGAGGAGAGAGATAATTGCGAAATACTTTAAAAACTACCTTCTTTTAGCTAATATTTATTTTATGAGACCATTCAAATCACAAAATGATTTCTGAAACCAAAAATAGATTGCCAGGAAGAATAAATGTCCCATAAGAAACATTGATTGGTCTCGATCTAGTCTCATATAAGCAGCCGGAAACATTGCAAATAAAGAAAACATTTGGAATAAATGAATTTCATTGAATAAAATCCCAAATAAGTTACTGTTACAAATCTCAATGAAATCTTTCATTCACGTTTCGTAAATTCATTGGAGAACTTCAATCTTCTTTCTGAAAGAGCTTTTATAGTGAAAATTGTTAAGCAAAAGACTGAGTAAAATCAATGAATAAAGGAAACAATTTGAAATTTGACCTATTACAAATATACTCGGAGTTAACAATTATGCAGTCAGAATTAAACGAATAATTCTAACTATAATTTCAAAAAATTTTCAAAATGTACTCAAAAAATATATATCAAAACGTTTCAATTTTCTAACATCAGAAAAGGAAAGTATATAGATGATGATGATGATGTCGTGTCCATGGAGTACGTACAAAAACCCTAAATGTCCCCAAAGCTGTCGAAGACAACCCTGGCATCATGGAAAAAAAAAGTTGCCAGAGCCCCATAGAGGTTGGACTTCTATCTGTTGGTCCGAGGAGAGTATTTTATTTCCTCTCTACCACCCCCCAAAAGAAACCAATAGTGTATATAAATAAATCTATTTATAAAAATATAAATGCGTTTATTTAATTAAAATAACAGTTTGACTGTAGTATTTGAAATTGATAGGAAATAAAAATCTTATAGCAAATATTTCTTATAAATTTACTGTGACAAATGCTTACTTAACAGTTGCTTAGAAATAATGATGTACAAGTGTTACATAAAGGGATGTACATATGTACATGCTTGTTCTGAGTGCAAAATATTTTCATCTGCATACCGACCAAAACGTTGCCAGGTACAGCCAATTAGCCCTTAATTTTGAATCATGATCAGGTTATGAAATCTATACCTGAGCTGGCACTCTCTTCTTCTGAGGCCATTGTGGTCTGCCTGGTTAGGGCGTCGTTCTCATTATTTGAAGGTAGTGCGTTTGAATTCCGGCTTAACCGAAGATTCATCGTATTCACTAACGGTGGCTGGGGCACATTGAAACTGAGCTTGTTCGCAATGTCCTCCACGTGAAATGATACCTCTGGGGTGGCAGGCCAAGTGTTGGAGGTCTTCTGCTTGGTCCTTGCTTCAAAATGACTAAGACTCCACCTACCAGCTTCTCTCTAACTAGCAGAGCCTAGTTCAGGGTAGGTGCAGGGAAGTATGCTGGTGCAACAACAACCCTCTTCTTTTGCCCCCCCCCGTTCACACAAGCAGGGACACTGGATCTTATATAACCATTGGATCACAGAATATTGCAGCATTGTTGATCTTCTGCTGGGTCAGGTACAGAATCCATTACTTTCCATTAACGAGAAAGATGCCTTTTTTAACCAAACCACTGTGAACTCATTTGAACTTAACCAGATCAAACTGCGTTTTTTTTTTTTCAATTCCTTAAGTTCATGTACATGTTTGTGCTTGCATAAACTAAAACTTATTTAAATCTTACAAAAATATTCTGGAAGACATCCTCCGAAATGTAGAAGGCTCAATGCCTGACCCCATTGGAAACCCCCTCGTTAAAGAAGTATAAGGTGTTTATTTTTATTTAATGACTCACCACTGCTATCATGTGGTAGTCTTAAAATACATTCTAGTGTTAACTGCATAAACTCTGGCCGTATTTTAAAATTATTGAATAGTAAACAAGCATTTTGCAATTATCACAATAAAGCAAATTATATTCTCAGCAATCATCGTATGCATAAATCTCAGATATCCATTCTCTATTAATTCATGTTATTTTTTTACATATTTTGTTCAAATCTTTGAAAACGTAATTTGCAGGATCAACCCAAAATAAAGAAATGTATTTTATTTCATGTTTAATTCGTCGAATAAGAACTCGAGTTAGAAAGAGTAAATACTATTGGTGCTTAATGTATCAAAAAAGCCTCATTTAAGGAATATAATATTTAAATTTTTTTCTATACATAATTATAGAAAAGGTCAAACAAAATTAATATTCAATAGTGATCCATAATTAATTTATAAAATAAAAATCCATAGAAATAATACTTAATTGATAAAATAAAAAAACTTATTATAATTGATCAGCTTTATACTAGTGTCGAGATATTGTAGATTTTTTATTAATCTTTTCTTAGCATTTGTATTTCCTTTAAAGAATAACATGAGGCCTCAACAAGGGATAATAATTCATAATGTGATCGTCATTTAAAATGATTGAAAATTTCTAAAATCAGTGACGACGAAACAAAATAATGATTCCTTTTAAACGACACTAAGGAATAACTTTATATTTTATGTGTTAAATTTGGATTGCCTAGGTATTTTTCCTGATCTAATATTTTCATGGAATAAAATATAGGAATTGATTTTTATGAATTTCCCTGCGAATCTTCAGTTCATTTTGCAGAAAATTCCTAACAATTTTCTATTAATCATTCCTTGTATAACTTCTGATTTTCAAAAGTATGAGTATGTATTATATGTAATAAAATAATCAATCAAAATGCTTAAATAAAATAACATAGTTACCTTTATTTATGTAAAATAAATTCAATATATAATTTGAAATTTAATATTGAATCATAATGTGCTAATCAATTTGCCATTAGAAATAATTTTTATTTATTACTAAATTTTAAATAATCTATTGTCTATAAATAAATATTTTTATCGTCGTAGCTTCCTTTAGTATTTTAAAGAGCATTTCTTAAAAAAATATTTCTCGATGATTACGTCATGAAAAATATAATTCACTGCAACTGCAACCTCCGTTCGAATATCCGGCGCCGAAGAAAGTTAAGAGCAATGAAATAAAATGTTCCAAAGAAGAGCAAACGTAAAAGCAGTTTTACTTTCTTCTTTCCGTCATTCTTTCAAGGGTTTGAATTTCCGCTGTGAGAAAGAATAATTTCCGGCATTAATAGAAAGTGAAGAGAAAAGAAATAGATTTGACAGATGTTATCTGCCCTGAAACAACTATTCAATTCTCCAGGGGAGAGAAAACTCTAAATTGAAAAGTTATGTTTCTTTATTACAATATTTTGAGATGGTGACATAAATCCAATCACAAAGTATTATATATCCAGCTTTTAATTTCCATTATCATATTTTAAGCAGCTGAAACTCAATTTATTTTAACAAACCTTGTGTATTTTACACTACAATAAAAATACAGTTTAAGTTGGTAAAAATAATAAAATTAAATACACATTCTATGATAAACTGTTAAAAGAGGAATAGAAGGATTTTTTCCTAACATTTATGGCTTTATGCAATGTAAAAATTGCAAACTAAAGTACAATTTAATCTAAATTCAAATAAAAAAAATTTTCGATTCGTTACTGAGCTTTTTTATGTATTCTATACATCTATTTCATTCAATATATAATATATATAACTTTTCAAATACTGTATAAATCTTTGTGCATGATTGTCATTCTGTAATCTACTGATGAACAACTAACGCCATTTCTTACGAAGTCCTTAGAAGACACGCAAGCAAATAAATATAATCCAATGTTGATCACTTACTGTATTGGGTCCGCCTGATGCTCCTCAGAGTGAAAGGTCATTAGTTCGATCCATACCGTTTTGAGTAATGAGAATTTACTGTTTGCGCCTGCGCTTTCTGCAAGCAACGAATCTTCAAATGTAAATAAATGAGCAATGCTTCTACTTTATTGTGCACTAGATTTACTGGTTAAAGACAGCAATATTTTATTAAAATCTTAAAAGACAGAAAAATAAATTCTAAACACGGTCAGAAAAAGTTTAACGTCAATCACTTTTATGAGCTTATTCCAGCTTAGTTGTAAAGCTATATTCTTTGGAATTGTTACTCAGTTGGAATCTTAATCACTATTGAACAATAAAAATTTGGTGTTTCATTTGTGTTTTCCTCATGCACTTCTATCGAAGTGAGTTCCGAGTTCAACCATTTGTCACATAAATATAGCCAACAATGAATGAAATCTTTCTTGGAAAACAATATGAGAGGGATTTCCAAATAAATGCGTTCAGCTTTTAGGCTATTCGTTGCATGTTAACAAAATACCAATCAACATCAATTGATCCTAATCAATCAAACATGATTTTGGAGATCTCATGCTGTTGGGTAACTTATAATGACTTATGAGTCAACATGATTATCAAATGGGATTCAAGATCAGCCATACAATTTAATTACCTTCAATTGGACAATTTTAGCTTTATTTGTGATATGATTTGAGGAAGTGCACACTTATTTGCTACCATGCTTAAGGTTGGTTTGGTTTGATTGTCGCTCAACGGTCATTTTTTGTACACGATGGCTAATTAGACCGGAATATACTGTTTAAAGTGGATTCTGAACCACTACAAACATCCATGCCCAAGGTGGGATTCGAACCCACGAACTGTTGAACTGAAGGCAAGAGCGCTAACCATTCGGCTGCCAGCTCGGCGCTACCATGCTTAATAAAACCAACTGAATATTGTACATGAAAATTCACCCAAATATTGTTATGCAAACATTTATTTTGTTATGCAAGAATGGTTACTTGGAATTATTATGAGCCACCGCAGACATTAAGATTGTTTTGTGATCAGCCACAGTATTTTACTCCTCAATGAAATCAGTTTTTGATGATATTGTGTAGATCATATGTAGAATGACATACCTTCTTATTTAGGCTAATAAATCTTGTGGTAATGAGCTATCATTACCACAGGAAGCATTTTCTAGCATGGTCATTTATAATTTCGAGTGCGTAGTAATAATCTGCAAGAGGGATTTGGAAATAATGAGATACTCTATTTGCTTCTGGTATGTCAAGTTTATTTACATTTTGGAAATAATATGAAAAGGTGGTAAATTCACATCAACATCCAAATTTTTCTCTCATAACGGGTACTTCTATAAAATAAGTATTCTTTCATTCAAATATTTTTAATCGCATTCAGAAACTAAATCGAAAAATTATATTGATGAGCAAAATTTAAGCAACAGGTGTTTTCTTTGCCACAACTTTACGAGAAATGAGAAATTTTCTGAAGAAGGCATGAAATTCAGAAATGAGAGACAGCATTTTGTACTTAAATGTTAATGTTGCACTTAATGCATTGTTTCTCTAAAATGAAAAGAATGCATACAATATTTAATCAAACAAAGAATGCTTTATTAAATTCAGAGTATACACGTCATTCTCTGATCAAGAGAGAGAACAACAAACAGATGATCCCCAATAAGCGATATTCCCTTTCCTCACAGCAGTGGTTGCTTCACATTATCTCTCCATACTCATCACCAGACTGTCGAAGCATTTTGCAAGGTAAGAGAGGCTCAATCAGTCTCTGTTTCAGTTGTTGGGTGTTCCTCGGAAAATGTAATTGTACTGCAAGTTTTACCCCGAAAACATCCCACACGTGTTTCATGGAATTTGCATTAAGTTAATACACTGACCAATCCAAACGAAAGATATCTTCCCTTTCTAGTAGCTGTTGAGCAGCAAGAATCCGGAGTGGAAGTGAATTTTCCTTTCCAATAGCATCTCTTAACAGACGCACATAGGAAAGGATATCGCATCACAACAGCGATTTCTGGTTATGTGACCTCTATTGAAAACATGGAGTGCTCAGTCCATCCCGTGTAAGGCTGAAAAGCACCATAACGATCTCACATTACTGGTATAAAACCGAATCCCGACCTTTCTTCAAATTGACTGGCGTTGTGAATATCTCGTGGCAATGAAATAACTCCCATCCATTAAAACGATACGATTAAATTGATGAGAAGACCAGTTTATGTTCTTCTTGTATGACTATCAGTGATGGAGACCAGGGACAAATTTCAAAGGTATAAAGCGCTCAGGAGTCACCATTGAGGTAGGTGGTGGCAAATAAGATATTTAATGAAGGCGTCTGGTCACAGTAAACCCCGACTTTTGATGTCCCATTGCTGAACATAGTTGTTGAGCAATAACATTTGCTAACTCGATTCGGGCTCTTTTCCACTGCAAGACGGTATAACGGCAATCCACAGTTATTTTCGAAGTTCACCACCACAGACTTCACCACAATTGTGTCTGTGGTTTGCAATGCTTTACAAACGCACGGAACAAAGCTTTTGTTGATTCAAAACTCTTTAGCTGCTGTGAAATAATCCCACTTAATGCTGAAATTGAAAATTTGTCGAATTTCGAAAACATTGAAACCGAAACTGCAACTTGAGATGAATATCAGGAAAACATATAAGCCTTTGGAAAGTAAAACTATCGTGTAAAATAAAAGAATTGAGTATGAAATCGAAACAATTAGAAGAAAAAACAAATATCGACCAAACTTCGGGAGTTGCAGGAAATGCGGTTGAAAACGAAACCAAAACTATAAAGCTTAAACTATAAAGCTGAAATCCTGCCCAGTTTCTTGGATTTTATTTCCAATTTGATAACGCAATTCATAACAATCCGGAACTCTCAAAAATCGACAAATTCATTTATCTGAAAAGTTCTCGTAATGGTAATGCGGCAGCATTTATAAGCGGCCTTACGTTGACCGATGAAAATTATGACGCCACGATTGACATTTTAAAGGAAAGATTTGGCAAAAAAGATCTTTTAATTAATGCCCATATGAGTATTTTTTTAGACACTAAGCCTGTAAAAAATTCAAACGATTTTCATTCTCTAAGAAAATTGTATGACAGAGCAGAATCACCAATCCGAAATTTAAAATCTTTAGATATTGAATCTAACAATTACTGAAATCTTTTGAATTCCATATTACTAAAACTTCTCCCACGTGATATTTCTTTGCAGTTCAGTAGAGAAAACAACGATGAAGCGTGGAATTTAGATAAACTTTTGAAACTGCTACAAAATGAAATTTCAAATCTTGAACACGCTAAATAACTTTACAGTGAAAACAAAACTATATAAACTCCCAGTAAAAAAATGAGCGGGAACACGAAAGACGCAACAGTCGAGGTGCCAACAAACCCTTTAAATCATCTGCTCATCATTTATTGGTGCCAACAACCAAAATAATTACCTATTTTGCAATGTTAAAGGTAAATATTCTAGGTAATTATGTGACTCATTTACAGTAGAAGAGAAGAAGCAATCACTACGAAATCAAGGTAGTTGTTATGTATGTCTTCGTCCCAAACAACGAATTAATGAGTGTGGTTCAAATAAACTGTGTGAAATCTGTTAGAAAAAACATAACCGAACTCTGTTTTCAAAGTAATAAAATAAAGAGTAACAAAATCGAAAACAAAAGTGAAGACGAAGTTGTTGCTTCGATTTCACAGTGTAAAGATGGGAGCAAAAATGTTTTTTTGCAAACACGTTCAGATTTTGTTAAATATAAAAAAACAATCAGAGTAGTTAGAATTCTATTAGATACTGGATCATCACGCTCCTATTTGGCAACAGACTTACAAAACAAATTCAATTTTCCTGTGTTAGACAAGAATGTCTGTCCATCCTTTCCTTTGGTACAGAAACTCCCTTCACGAAAATCTTTGATGTTGTTAGGACAACACAAACAGAGGAAATCCCTCTGCGAATATCGATGTAGAACTCTTGATCACATTTCTGCTGCAAAATTACCTGTCTCAGATTCGAGCATATTTAAATCAGATACTGAAAAATATGCAAGTTGCAGATTCTGGAGTAAATTGTTCAAATAACATTAACGTATTAATTGGTATCGATTATTATAACGAAATCGTGACGGAAAATTAAATGCTTGAAAAATAACTTTGTGGCTAGTGAAACTCTATTTTGTTGGTGTTTACAGAGTACAAATGATCAAAATTCCCCGTGTAACCTGGCAATGAACGTTTTAATTGGAGAAAAGGACTTTTCAAAGTAAATTGCAAATTTTTGGGAATTAGAAAGTTTTGGGATAGAATCTAAAACTGAAAACACTGACGTAATCTTAGATGAGTTTGAAAAAATATTCGATATGAAGTGAAACGCTATACGTGAAATTACTTAGGAAACCGGAACTTAAAGATTTATTGTATGATAACTATGAAGTTGCATTAGAAAGGTTACAAAAACTTAGCATGAAATTTAAGAATAACCCTCAACTGTTTTCTTCTTAAAAAAGTGTAATTGATGACTAGTTAAGGCAAAGTATTATTGAACGGCTAAACAAAGAAAAGAGTGACCAAGCAGATTTCTATTAAAAACATCGTGCAGTCCTAAGAGAAGATAAGTCTACCGTAAATTTCAAATTGTTTTCGATGCTTCGACACACGTTGAAGGAAAATTGTCGCTCAATGATTGATTGCATACGGGTCTCAACCTGTATAGAAATTTGTTTGAAATTTTGTTGTCATTTCGAGAACATCCTGTAGCATTTGTAGGTGATATTAAACAAGCCTTTTTTACAGAAAGAGTTATATTCTAGTGACTGGGATGTTACTCGTTTCTTTTGGATTGATGACCAAAACAATAATAATAAACCAAATATATTCAGATTTAAACGCATGCTATTTGGGATCAATAGTTTACCATTTCCCCAATGTGCTGCGATTAGACATTGTTTGAGTAAAATTTCTTCCACATATTCTGGCACTTCAAAACTCCTTGAACGTTCACGTTATGTAGGCGACGTCATCGCAGGCAACGTAGATGTGGAAATCGCCCATTCCATCAGTTTGGAGTACATTAAAATTTTTGAAGAAGCCGGTATGCTACTACATAAGTGACGAACAAACTCGAAGGAACTGTGGAAGAACGCTAAAATTTCTGTATACGATTCTGATGCGGAAATTATACCAATAAAATTTTTGGGTATTTCATGGAGTACTGAAGATGACAACTTTTATTTTAATATAAAACAACTGACATCATTCATTTCGAAGCCAGTAAACTCTAAAAGCTTTGTGTTGCAAACTTTAAACCATCTCTTTGATCCTGTGGGATTTTATGGACCATTTACTATCAGAGCTAAATATCTTACGCAAGAAATTTGGTCTTCTAAGATAGACTGGAATGACGAATTGCCGTATCCTGTTTATGAGAAGCGGCAAAAATGGTATCATGAGATACAAAAATTAGAAGAGATGAAAATTCCCCGTTATTACTGGACTGGATCATTTTTTAGAATGAACAACACAGATTGAACTGCATTGTTTCTCCGATGCCAATTTAAAGGCTTATGGCTGTGTGGTCTATCTAAGATTGTGTACAGACACTGGTCAAATTGAAAAGTAGAGTAGCACCGCTTAAGTCATTCTCTCTTCCAAGACCTGAACTGTTGGCTGAGCTTCTGGTTACTAGACTTAATATTTAAGTTGCCAATAGTCTGAAATACAAGTTTACTCTAAAATTTTGGTCTGAACCTACCATAACCATTTTTGGATCACAGGTTCTTCAGACGGATTTAAGCCACATTTGTAAAAATCAGGATTGATGAAATTCAAAAGCTCCCTCAAGATAATTCGACTTGGTCACATTGTCCAGGACATAGTAATCCTGCTTATTTAATTTCAAGAGAACAGAATTTAGAAGAGCTGAGAGAAAATGAGCTATGTCATTTAGAAGAGCTGAGAGAAAATAAGCTAAATGGACCATCTTAGCTTTTACAATAGAAAGATAATTGGCCTTCACAGGAATTCAATACATTTAATAAGGAAGAACGTAGTTATTTAATGATTGTATAGCAGAAAATTCTGAATTATTAAAATTGGAAAATTACAGTTATCTCCTGAGGGCCATTAGAATCTTTGAATTTGTGAAGCGCTTTATTGACAAAGCAAGAAAAATAAATGAAAAGGGAACCCTCACTGCAGATGAATTGCAAGATGCAGAGAAGAATTTGATAAAAAACATCCAGCGGAACAACTTTTCTACAGAAATCGATACTCTTCAAAAGAAGAAACCTATTGCCCGAAATTCAAACTTGTATATTTTAGCTCCTTATTTAGATGAAGATAATATACTGAGAATCAAAGGAAAAATTGAAGAAGCGGAATACACCTATGATGAAAAACATCCAATTGTCTTTCCACGAAAGTCAAAGATTACTGAATTGTTGATTAGAAAAAAAACTTGATGAGGTCCTACATAGCGGAGTCACGGCTACTTTAGTTGGGGTCAGAAAAAGGTATTGGATTCCTAGAGGAAGAGAATTATAAGAAACTGTTTCATTTGTAAAAAATATTCGGCAAAACCAGTGAATCAACTGATTGCACAGTTACCGAAGGATAGAATAATTGAAGTTCAGAATGAACTTCAGAAAATATATCGTATTCTAAAAGATACCAAATTTCAAGATTTTATAGCTGCCCAAAATATCACTTGGAAATTCATTATTGATCTTGCCCCATGGTCTGGAGATTTCTACGAAAGGCTAATTAAATCAGTTAAGAATCCACTTAGAAAGACACCCGGAAGAGCTCTCCTTACGCTTGAAGAACTTACGACAGTATTAATAGAAATTGAAGCTGTCATAAATAAAAGATCCTTATCTTTGTATTTGATGAATTCAGAGAATTTTCCTGATTAACCCCTAAGCATTTTTTGAGATTTGGAAAAGAAAATGTAGAAATGCCCATTAGAGTTTGCTGGGATTAGAAAATAAGGTCTTCACAAAGCATACTTAAAATAAAAGAAAGGTTTATCAAGCTCGAATAAACAACTGTGGATTAAGTGGAAGAATCAATATCTGTTATATCTAAAAAGCGCTAATTACTTGAGAACCCCTGAAGTACATCAAGATTTGAAGATTGGTGACGTAGTATTATTGGAAGGAACGTAGAAATCAAAATTGTTGTGAGATTTAGCAGTAATTAAATAACTTATAAAAGACAGAGATGGACGTGTGAGAGCTGCTATTGTCAAAACTGTGCAAAAACGGATAACTTCAGAAGACCCATATAACTCCTTTACCCATTGGAGCTAAAGAATGACCCTAACTAAAATTAAATAAGACTAATTATTCATTCTAGGTCTCTAGCATTTGATTTTGTACTCAGTTTAAAAATTATTCCTGTTAATTTGATATGTAGTAATATGTTTTTTTTTTCTCTTTATCGAGTAGAATAACATTTGTTTATTTGATTAATTTGCTTTTATAGAAACCTGTATTTAAGTAAGTTGTTTTCTCATTTAACTCTTCGATAAGTAATTGAACCTGATTTACATCTATTGTTTGAAGTTTGTAAAATTTATGGTCTGAAATTTATATGTTTTTCTTTTAATTTGATATCAGAGGAGAACTCTTAACTGAGTTCGGTGGGGAGTTTGAAATAATCCCGTTGCAGCGCGTCATCTGCAAACAAGAGATACTTAGTTGACGATTTGTATCGAATGTGAAAACACGCGATCCTTCGATTCTTTTACAGCTACACTAATCACATTACGCCTCTTCTCCAGCTTTCTGATCATTTTTCCACGTGTGAAGTCCTCCCGGTGATTATTCTTGCTAAATTTCACAAAAAATCACTTACAGAGAATGTCTTTAATTGTGTCTCCATTCTTTTTATCATAATTTGAATCTTTTAACTCTGACCACATGCGGTTTGCTTACATTGAAGACATCTGTGACGCTTTCTACTTGAATTTCCATATGTATGCCCTTTCTTCCAAGAACTGCTCTTTTCTACAGTTTCCTGGACATTTATTTAAAATTTACATTTTTACTTAAGTTTTGCACACCAGTGTGAATATATATTTATTTTATTACTTATAGAGAACAAAGAGCTATTCCTTTTCGAAAATATTGCTGAATTTCGAAATAAATATTTTACTTACTGATATTCTAGAATAGATAATTATCATGAAATCTTTTTTCTGCAAATTTGAAAAATCTGAATTATATAGCTTCTTTTCTCAGAATTTTTTTGGAACATCTTAATTTAAGAATTAAAGGGACTGTATTTTTAAAATTATTAATTTTACCCCAGCGTGGGGGGATCGGAAAAGTCAGAAAACACTGAGGTTTTGAAGCTTTTCGCAGATCCCCATAAAATTCTATGGAGATTAATATTCTACGCTTTTCATATCTTCCGATTCCTTCATCATTTCTTTTTAATTTTTTTCCCAGCCCACTTTTAATTGCAGGCGTCATAAAATCATTCCAACACATTTGACGTCTGCGTTTTAATTTGGGGAGGCTCGCAGAAGGAAGAGAGGCCTCCACAACAGCTCGAGTCGTTATTAAAATTTCATGGTCCGGAGTGATGGGGACAGCTGTCAGCGCGAAGGGGGCAGCGCGCCGTGACAAATTGAATCTCTGCTCAAGGGGGTGAACTGGACCAGAACTCGGACCACCTGACGCCAAATCGTGTGAGGTACGGAGTCAAATATAACTTTTCCACACTTTCTTTATTTCCATAATTGCTTCTTATGCCGATATTTCCTCAATCTGGCAGAATTAAATTAATTTTAGTTTTATTTTAAAAATTGTATTAGGTACAAGTGAAATAATAGCAGTCTCAAAGATGACAGCCAGAGTCTTTAACTTCATTATTTTTGAGAAAATATTTAGCAACTTAACCAAAAGAAGATTTTAGAGCTAGATAAGTTTTAAAAAATGGGATTCAATAGCATACATAACACACAATATTCAAATGAATAAATTAGTATTAAAGACGTAGTAGAGATTGTGTATCATTCTCGGTAAATCATAGACACACACACAAAAGGAAACTTTGGAGTAAAGTTTACGCAGGGTGGGAAAGAAAGTATTAAGACCTTACTATAGAATACATCCGATAAAAAGCACACACACACACACACATACACACACACACACACACACACACACACATATATATATATATATACATATATATATATATATATATATATATATATATATATATATATATATATATATATATATATATATATATATATATATATATATATATATATATATATATATATATATATATATATATATATATATATAACTCAATCATTCAAGTCTGATGAATACTTAGATATTTAGTAAAATTTGATTGATTGAAATGACGCTTAAAATTTACTGATATTTTCCAAAGAAAATAAACAAAAACAGAGCAAAATCAAATTTTCAGGGAATCTTTATTTAAATTACAAAAAGTAGAACATATTTCTTTTAAAAATAATGAATTTTCTTAGTATATATTACGTTTGTTAAATTTTAGGAGTGTATTTATGCACGAGGAAAATGTGATGTGACAATTAAGTACTTCGAATTCTATACTTTTTTAGCGAGCATGATAGTAATAAAATTTTAAAATGTGTGTGTGTAATTTCTTAATATTTTTTACAGTGCACATTCATTCAAAGCTTAATTAAGTTCCAATATTTTGTTAAGTTATAAAAACAAACTGAAGATGCACTTCCGTTATAAAATTACTTAGTTTATTAAAAACTTAAAATGAATTTAGGGAATTTAGGAACTCAAAGAAATATTTGCAATGAAATCTAAATATCTTATGTAGATATCGATGTAAATATTTCTTGAATTCTTTGTTTTATTCTTTAGAGCTTGTGTTTAGCTGCAACACAGCTGATAATACAAGCTGCTTGTAGAATGATAAACACAGGTTTATATTGAATAATTCATAAAATAATAAATAAATTTAAATTAATAGCACTAATCATTAGATAAACTCAAAAAGTTTATCGCCTTTGCCAATGGACTTCGACATAGGAATTCAATACTCGGAAACATCAAGATTCCAATCAATGGTGCGGATAAGCATGTCACTATTCACAGGGCTCTTTGAGGATAAAATTCTTACTTTAAGTCATCAGCATATTCATCTCTTTTTTCCATTAAACAATGTGAATCTCAAAGGAGAACGAGCAAAGGAATTGAGCCCCTCCCCCAATCCTTTTTAGGAAAGGTCATCCATAGAGATACGAAGATTATACCTTAATAGATTCACTAAATGATGAAAACAGAAATAAGAATTTAAAAATTGTAAAAAATTTAACAAGGAAAATAACACAAGAGGTGCAATCTTTAAAAAGCATTCATAGAAGTTCTGACGTTTTAGTACAATTTGCTTGTCTTATTCCGATTTTGAGAATCTAATTTTGGGTATACAAGAAGATGTTCTGTGCTAGAATTACAAAGTTGGCATAAGCCAGAGGAAAGGATGCACTTTATTTAGATGTTGTGCTTAGCAATCATGGCCTCTTTGCAGTCTGAAATATGAAACAACCTCTTTTTGAGATTTTTGACAAAGCGTCTTTCAAGTGTCTTGATTGTCCTCAGGGTTTGCCTGTTGATTTTGCCACGTATTCAGATTTAAAAAATAGAGAAAAGAAAAAGTTGAGAAAACTTTCAAGAAAATTCAAAATGCTATAAAAAGTTATTTAGAATTTTCTCGGAAGTTTTCTCGATTTTTTTAAACTTGAAGCATTTATGTGCTTAAAAATTTATGAACTACCATAGAGAAAAATGTAGCAATAATAACTAGTAGCATTACACCCTGTTAAAAGAAATTGTTAAAAAAAACTCCGATCCAAACCCACGTAAGGAGCTAAGTCAGCCTTCTACCTTTGGTGCTCCGGTCCACTTGGATAACAGAAGCTGCCCCTTTTCCCTATCTATGAATACGTCACACTCAGGAATTCATGCTGCATCGGCCGTCGCGCAGTCAAAAAAGGGTCGCGATCCTGGTTTAGGTATAGGGCCTCGATCGATAAGCAAATTACAGTCTCCCGTGTCTCTAAAGATTTTACAGTGCAATATCAACGGAATTTCATCAATTGCAGCTCGAGTTAAATTAGACCAGGTCTTGGACCTGGCTAACATTTATGGTGCACAGATCATCGCTGTGCAGGAGACCAAATTGAAGGGTATCAACTCCCTCAACATCAAGGGATATAATATTTATGGAACTGATAGACCAGACAAGGGTGGAGGAGGACTTGCTTTCCTCATTAGAAATATTAACTATCAAAGCATAAAATTCAGTGGAATAGAACATTCTGACCTTGAAATTCAAGGCATTAAGGTTACTTGGAGGGGCAAAACCCTAAATATCTATAATATGTACCATCCCCCAAACAATAAGGGTCTGTCTTTTAACATGCATAACTTCCTTGTGGACAACACTATTCTGATCGGAGATTTAAATGCAAAACATACTTGTTGGGGGTGTTCTGAAGAAAATCGAAGAGGTAGTGAACTCATTAAGATGACAGACGATTGTGGTTTCATCTTTTTAAACGATGGTACACCAACCCATGCATCTTACAGTTATGACACCACTGAAGCACTGGATGTCACTATTGTTAGCCCCAATATCTACCCGGGGAGTTCCTGGTCAGTCCACGAGAACATAGGTAGCGACCATCTCCCTCTTTTGATTGAACTAAATGGCGAATTGCCTGTTTTTAAAAGCAATAAAAAGTACTGGAATTTCAAAAGGGCTGACTGGGAGTCCTATACCCGTTCTATTGAAACCGATATTAACTCTAAATCCATGACAAATATTTTTGATTCTGATTGGCTCACCCTGAAATCAGTTATTATAAATAATGCTAAAAAGGCTATTCCCAGGGGTAATATTAAGAGTTTTAAGAAATTTTTTACCCACAAGTCACCAGCTCTCCAGCCTTTGTTGGAGGAGAGAAAAAGAATTCTCGGCGCCCTAAATGAGCCTAAGGATATTTCTCGTAGAATTAATTTAAACAAAGTCAATGCTGAGATTAAACTAGCCTATGCACAAATCAAGAGAGATAAATGGAATGAACTTTGTTCTGGGCTTGATCCAAGGGTCTCTAATAGTAAATTATGGAAATTAGTGAAGAGTATTAGTAAGGAACAGCCTCAGGAAGAACTATGCAATACGATTCAAGACACAGACGGCCGAATTCCCCAAACTGATTGCGAGGCTGCTGATATCCTTGGTGCACACTATCAGATAACTAGCAAGCTTAGCTTCTCTCATGTTGACAGATCTATCACGAAGAGAGCCAGAAACATTGTTCACGGGTGCCGTAGTTCCCGCGAGGGGATACCCATTTTCTCAACTGATTTTCGTTTGCACGAACTCAAGGCTTCCCTCATGGATACTGATTTACAAAAATCCCCCGGTCCTGACGGCATTCACGGATACTTCATTGAACATCTGGGTCAGGCTGGAAGACAGAGATTCTTGGACATAATAAACTTATCTTGGAAATCGGGACGGCTTCCCCAAGACTGGAAAAGGGCAACCATCATCCCTATCAGAAAGCCAAACAAAGACGCCAGTTCTCCCGATAGTTATAGGCCCATCGCACTTACATCTATTGCGTGTAAGATAATGGAGAGGATGATTTTAAAGAGACTTTTATTTTATTTGAATTCACGTGGTCTTTTCCCCAAGGAACAATATGGATTCAAATCAGGACATAGTACTACAGATCAGGTGCTTTATTTAACCCAGAGGATTCGAGATGCGCACAATTTGAAGCCTACAAATCACACAGTGGCAGTTTTCCTGGACTTGTCGAAGGCTTTCGATACTGTTTGGAAACAGAGACTTATTACCAAGCTCTTTGACGGTTTTGGAATTCGTAATAGGGCCCTGCCTTGGATATATGATTTTCTAAGAGACAGAGTAATCAGGGTTAGATATAACAACTCCATGTCGAATGGTCTTAAGTTGGGACAGGGTCTTCCTCAGGGCTCCGTTCTGAGCCCTATTCTTTTTACACTATTTTTGAGTGGCATCGAGAAAGTTATCTCCAGGAGATGTGAAGTAGGATTGTTTGCGGACGACATAGTCCTCTGGAACTCCGGTGCCAATACTGCTGACTTGGAAAATAATATCAACCAGACTCTAGTTGATGTGTGGAACTTTGCTGAAAACCACAAATTACGTTTTAATCCTTTAAAATCCACTACCAGTTTTTTTACAACAAATAGAAAGCTGTACAATTACCAGCCTAGGATTTTTCTGAACAACCAACCTCTCTTAGTGGATAGATATCCAAAATACCTGGGTTTTGTTATGGACCCTGAGATTACAAGCAATAAGCACATCGACCATCTTGTAGAAAAATTCAGAAAACGTCTGACTATCCTGAAATATATATCTGGACGCGACTGGGGAGCAGAAGCATTTACGCTTAGAAATACTTACATCGCGCTCTTAAGACCCATCCTGGAGTATGGCTTCCCAGTTTACTGCTGTGCCTCTAAGACTAGCCTTCAGAAGCTTGAGCGAGTTCAACTGAGCGCAGCTCGGATTATTACTGGTCTTCGAAACAGCTGTCCTAACGACATTGTTCTATACGAGGCGAATTTGCTACCACTCAGTCACAGAAGAGACTCAAATCTTGTGAAGTATTTTAATAAACTCTTTTGTTATGGCTCCCAAAATCGAACCTCGGACTTTCTCAGGGGCTGGAATAATAACCAGAGACTAAAAAGAAAAAGTCCCCTTAGTCAGATAGCCAGTGATAATGTTATCTCTAATACTGTAGAGTCGCATTCCTTGAACCCATGCATTGACCCATCTGAGGGTCTTAACGGTGTATATTTTCACCCTAATCTTCCTATCGAGGTTAACAAGTCTTCAGATCTTCCTGAGTATTTAAGGCAACTTGCTCTTGAGTTGATCAACAATATCCATGATGAAGCTGTGCTTATTTACACGGATGGTAGCAGAAATGACAGAACTTGTTCCGGTAGTGGGGTATTTATTAAGTATCAAAACGAATCCCACCAAATCTCAATCAGAAACCCCGACGGCTGTTCCGTCTTTCGCAGTGAACTTATTGCAATTAATGTGGGTCTTGATACGGTTCTTTCTCTCCCTGGGAATGAGGAAATTTGGATTTTGTCGGACAGCCGGAGCGCCATCCAGCATCTTACTAACTGGCACAGAGTCCGTGATAATACAGGAGTAGCTATCTTGGACAAGCTTAGACGGCTCTCCTTATCTCGTGAGATTCACTTACAGTGGATCCCTTCCCATGTAGACCTTGCGGGTAACGAATTGGCTGATGCCCTAGCAAAAAGAGGTACTGACGAGCCTTTGCTTACTCCGGCGTCTCTTACCTATACTGAACTATACTCTAGACAGAAAGGCCTTGTTCGGTCTGCATTTGCCATTCCCCCGTGCACCATTGGTACCAGGGTAATCGTCCCGGCGGATCTCTATCCCTCCAGTGCAGCAGACTGGAACAAACTACAATAACTCGTTTTCGAAGTGGCCACCTAAGATCATTGACATTTAACAACAAAGAAAAGGAATTTCCAATTTGCGCTAAATGTTCCAAAAGCCAAGCCACTCCGGATCATATCCTTGAGTGCTTGGGACTCGATAAAGAAGATCTTCTGGAGCGACCATTATTGGTCATTGATTTCCTGAGAGTGTGCAATGTCATAGACTTGGTCTAGCGCTGCTAGACAACAGGGATCAGCAACAACAACAAAAGAAATTGAATAAAAAACATATTTACAAGAAATCTTGAAATTTTTTCATCAAAGAGTTTAATATTACAAATTAAGTACTACAAAACAATAAACTATTTTAAAAAATCTTTAATAAACTTCTTAAAAATCTCGTGTAAGAATTATATAGAAGATTTTGGTAGGAAAGAATTTATGTTACAATCTGCGCATTTTCTTGCATATTTCCTAATTTGGTCTTGAAAAGAGCTGCCTTAAGATCTTTTAAATGTGTTTATGGGAATAGTAGCAATCGGAAGATATATCCCTACTGCTGAAAAAAAATTAGTTTTTCTCGAAAAATAGTGCTGTCATAATCAACCTTAGCCTATAGGCGAGATTTCTGTAAATTTAATGATAACTTTCTTCCGTCATTGTTTTAATATTTTTAAAAATATTTCTAATAATAATGGCACAGAGTTTAAATTTCCTAACTATTCTTTACATTAAATACAGTATTTCATTATTATACTTCTGTTAGTAAAAAGTTATTATTTTTTTCATAGCTATTTACTTTTCCAAAATAACCTCGGATATGTATTTTTAAATAGATACAATCCAAAAATTTTATTTTCATTAAGTTGAGAAAAATTAAATGAGAAGCACAACCCTTTTACAATCACTGATTAATAATCCTCAGCACTGCACTTACAGGCTCACTTCATCATTATCTCGCTGCTTCTAGCCCCATTGCTACTCCCTTTTCATAAAGTACCATTTCTTTGAAAGATAGAAATATCTACTCCTAAACTTAAATAGCATCTTCAATAAAAGTTTTCTGTTCAACACCTGAGAACTGTCATCATTTAATTAGCTTGCAATCCCTCTAAAATAACTCAATATTTTCATTTCTCTGGAATTTATTCTCAAATAAGTCCGTACTATCACAAAATTAAAATTCTTTCATTACACCTTTCCATATTAATTGTCCCTCAACTTTTTACAGTTTCCAAATATATAAACATATTTCTCATTATCACTCTAACTTTTATCTCATACTATTCCAGAGTCACCATCAACCATTAATACTGGTATAATTTCTCTATTTGCATTGTAGAACTTTCTGCTCTTCCATAATCAACTTTTACATCAAATTCATTTGATCTAGCCTCTCAGACAATATTATACGCAATGCATCCAATCAGTACGAGAAAAACTGCTACTAAATTTCCCAATGGAGAATATAATCTTACATTCTGCATCTAACAGACAATTCTTAAACTTAATTCAGCATCTTCTTCTTACAATACGGGTGATAATGTGTAGTTTAGTTTGACACTTAACGGTCAGCACACAAGGACTAATTAGACCAGGACTTACAGTTTTATGGGTTTCCGAACCACTGTGAGCAACCAAGACTGGGATGGGAGCTCCAACACATAAAAGATTTCAGGATTAGGGTCAGGGATGCTTGCTGGTGCAACAATTACATCTCAGAGATGTATCCCTGACTTTTTAATGTACTAGAAAAACATACTTTAGAGATGCAAGAGTGAATCCAATACCACTCCAAACCATGATACCAGTAGCAAAACCTGTACACATAATGCAATCTTTCACCATTGTGTCTGCAGTATTGAATCCGACCATTGTGTGGTTGCAGGGACAAACTGCATTCGTCAGAAAAGATAATGTCTTACATTATGCTATTCATGGCCATCGTTCATGACATCATAAGTGGCGCAAACGCCCGAGTCCAGGGTAAACGAAGTAATGGACGTCTTGCAGGCATTGCATTTTGCTGAAAAAGACATCGAATGGAACTAGCAGGCACAGAATGATGCATAGAAGAATAAATATAGTATGTTTTGTCATTCCTTCCGACATTCAGTGATTACAGATTCGCATCACTTGTTTGATTCCCTCCAACACGATCATCGATTTCTCTTAAAGACAATCCACGATTCTTATAGATTAATATTCTTCCCTGCTCGAACTCAAAAATTTGTTCAAAAAACTTTGGTTGTCTTCTACGACGCATAGCTAAACTGTTACGTTGGTACATTTTGGGTAGGAAAAATCAGTTAATGTCTTTCAAATCAACAATCCCTTTCCTTTTATAAAGTAAATTACTGTCACCCATGTTCTGCAATGTTCATGATTTGCGCATATTTTCACCGCAAATACATGATGCAAATTTTACATGATTTACAACCTTATTTTATGTAGAATTCGCATTTCCGATGGCCGGCAGTATACACAAAACATTTTTTTTCGTTTTTTGAATGAAATGTTTATTTTTACACAAACATTCTTAATCATATTTTTTGTAGTGATGTATATCCTCTATAATGTTTTAGTATGCGTATTATTCTATTAAAAAATTTTTGTAAAACGTTAAAAATGTCTGAGAGTAGGATAAATTACTTCTCACCACTTACTTTTTCTCAAAACCTTAAGTACTTATTCCCGTTTAGAAATATGTAATTGTTTTATGGTGATATGCATACACTCTATATATTGCAGCGTTGTATTTCAATAAATGCATTCTTTTGAATAATTTGGCAATAATGGAAAATATTGCATTTAAATATTTGTGGAATAGGATCGGCATCTACTTTTTCTGAAAAATGCTGTAAACAATTGCAGTTATATATATATATATATATATATATATATATATATATATATATATATTCATTTTTCATAAGTGGCTGTGTGCTTGTTTATTGATGCTTGGATAAATATTTCTTTGTGTATCTAGTGTGTGCATGTGATGTGAAGAAGTGATTTGAGCTCATCTTGGTCTGATAGTGGCACATAGCAAGAAATCCTGGATTCGATGCCAGTCACTATTGAATTATGAGAGATAGGTTTGCGTCGTCCACTTTGAGACACGTGAATATAGCCATTGTTTATGAGAAAAAATCCCTTAAATCAATTTAAGCTGTGTGGGTGTTAAAATACCTAACAAAAAACTTCGAGCGTTGGGCTCTTTATTACATTGTGTTGAAACTGTTTTGTTTTAATTCTACACGGTCCATTTTTACCGTCATTATGACCAATTTGACCAAGATGGCTTAAAGTGTATTCAAATCATTGAAGCAACCATACCTGAAGAGCTGAAACCACAAATTCATAAACTGAAGACCAGAATGGCAGCAATCAACAGATAAAACAGCAATGAATTGGAGGTTTGAATGTCGGCATCTCTTTTTGACCATTTCTAATAAGTTGGCAATGACGATGGCATTTGAGATGTTATTCAAATTACGCAATCTGACATTTCAAAGATTCAAGGTAATGTTTTGTTACGGCAACTGATTAGCAAATCCACAAATGATAACATCTTTGTCTTGTTTCTTCGACTCAATATATCTGTGTTTACAGTCGCAGTTAAATAAATGATTGACACATTTAAGAAGTGCTTACATCAGCATGATTACTTTATTATAAACATTTACACTCTAGTTAATGAGTAAACGAAAAAAATTATCATAGTTTCTATTCAGATTCTTGCACCTATTTTTAAGCAAGGAATTATAAATTTTGATACCGGTTACTGTTTATTAAAAAGACAAATTCTTGAAACAAAAATATTTACAAATGATTCAAATGTACATAGTGAAGGGTGTAAATATAGCTAATCATATAACAGCACCAAAACCATATTAAAAATATACCAAGCGACACATTTTTAAAATAAATTTATACATTCACATACAAAATTCAAACTTCATTTCTAACATATGTTAAAGGATTCACGTTTGTTTTTCCAGCAAACACAAATCGGAGTTTTAATTCTTTTTCGATATTTTATATCATATTTTGAATTTTAATCAATAAAAGATCTATACAAAAAATTACAAACCAATTTTTCAACATTTAAATAAATAAATAAAACTTTTAACAAAATACACATCAAATTTAAAAACAAATTGAAGTATTTTTAAATATTTTGATAAAATTTTATGAAACAAGAAAAAATATGAAATATCATCCCAAATATTTCTTAAATTTATGGAAACATGTAAAAAAATGTAATATGCATTAATTGAATACTAAGAGAAATTTTCTTACAAATAAAGTAATTTAAACAATTTTTGTAATGTCACAAAATATCCATATTACATCAGAACGTGTCAATTTGTTTCATAGCATCGTGGAATTTTAAAGTTCTTGCTTTACTAGTTTCATTATTATCAAAATTATGACAATTTTTAAAATGTTTATTTAATAAAAAAATTTAAAGAAATTTTCAAATTTTAGGGAATTTTATATGATATAAGTAAAATGAAGAAGTTTTTATCACTAAGTTATTAAAAATATAAATGAATGCACATAGTTAAAAAATGTCTATAATTAATAATCAGAAAACATTAATTTTTGATATTTACGAAGATTCGATGCTAATTCATACACTTCGCTTTAATTTAAAGATCACTCCTTAGAAATGCAGGCGCCAATGAAAGGAAGTCATAATAACCTTCTGTCGTATTACGAAAACATTTCAAAACGAGACACATCTTATTCTGTGTTGACCGAAGTTCACTTACTTAATAATTTTCTGAATATCGAGGGATCAAAATTTCTTTTAAGTTTCAGTATAACAATCAAATTATGCATTATAAAGATAAATTATTTCGTTTATTTTAGCAGAAAGCATAATAGATATTCCTCAAATATTTAACACTATCTAGCAATTGATATGATTTACTTATGAATTCTATGCTTAAGTAATTCAATTTTTTTTTCTAAAATTCAATCGTAATGTTATACTAAAATTTTTATAACTGAGCACATTTATTGTCTAAAAACAAAAGGACAAGAACTGATATCTGGATATTTTTTATTCGAAATAAAATGAGAAAAAGAAATCATTAAGCCCAAAATAACTTTCAAAAATTGCTTTAAAATGGTTGGCAACTTTACATAAGTAATTAAACAGCCATCATCAATACTGGTGACATTTGCTTGGAATATTATATACAGACATAGATTCAAACGGAAAATAACATTACACAAGACTAGTATTGACCAATTTCACAAACCGTAAATCCTGTCATAAATTTACACACAGGGAAATGAAAGAGAAATGTACAAAATGGTTGAAGACAGTCTGAAATGCATATTTTTATCACATTGGCGACATGTCCTGCTCTTTTTAAAACAAACAATGAAATAAGCTATGTACAGGTGCTACAAAATATGTGTTCTTTGCTCAATACGTTGAGGGCATGACAGCGTGTGCTTCATGGTGACGTCATATAAAGGAAGCACTTAACGATTCAGATTAAGATATAAAAGTGACACTTTGAAAATTTGATCGTGATTTGTGCAAGTTACTTTGAGGGGAAGATGGATGCAAAAATCTCAAGATTTAGAATTAGTCAGTGAAGGAAATCAATTTCAAGGCCCATGGCGCAAAGAAATTGGCTGAATACATATTTTGCATTATTTTTATCAAAAACAAATAATTTTTTTAATATTGTTAGACAATTTAAAAGCATTAATTAGACAAAATTTGCAGCGGATATTCCAATATTTTTCTAAGTAAATTTACGAAATTAGAAGCATTATTTGCAATTTAAAATAGATTTTGTATTTTAATTACGATGCAGTTTGAAGGATATTAAAATCTAATCAATTAGCCCCAGAAAAGCACATATTTAGTAATTAATTAATTAAAAAGAAGATTACACACACATAATCCACGTTATTCGATACAGAATTAAATGTGTGCCATAGAAAATTATACAATTTAAATATACACTAAATTTTCTTTAAAAAATGTTCAGCATGTTTATTAACTTAAGATAAATAAAAATTAAAAAGAAAAGCAAAATATTTAAATAATTTTTGAGAAAGTAATGAAAAGAAAAATTCTTTATAAAAAGACAAAAATAATAACAAGATCTAAATTATATTCTGTGGACACCATTAATTGACCATAACTTAACAAAAGCTTTTATTGGACTGAAATAACCAAAAAATTTTTCACATTTAGATTTTTAACTATCATCTTTATTGTATCATATATTAATTAATTGATAATTTTAATTGTTAAGCAATTATTTTCAAAAATTTAGCTTAAATATTTAAAGAACTAGTTAGATATATTATATCATGTAACAGCCTTGTTAGAATATGCGGTTTGCATTAGATTATACTAGGAAAGAGAGTAGCTACATGACTGATTGTCAATAAAAAATTTGTGATTTTTTTGGTAATTGTGTGAAAAACAAAGTAAATAAAAGCATGCTCGTAATATGTATGAAAAGTATTTTCAATCATATTAAATATTTTTAGTAGTGATTGGGCTCTTGCTGAATTCTTTCAAAGATAATATCCAATTATATTAAGCATAAACTGAGGTTGTTTTTTCCGTTGCTTGTGTGATCAAACTTTTATCATTATTGAATTAGGAAATTTATTTTAAAGTAAAAGATGCTTGTGTTATTATAATACCAACTTTTGAAAGTATGAAACCACAAAAAATTGGAAAAATGGTGACATAACAAACTTTATGGAGGGGGCAACATTGTATTATTCATTATGATAATTATTAAAAAAGCCCATAAAAATTAAAAAATTGTTTTTTCTCTAATCAATATATTAATTGCTATCATAAATATTATATGGAATTCTGGCAACGTTTGAGTAAATTCTCTCATCATCGTTTAAGTCATATATGAATGATGTCAAGTTGTATTAAATTTGTTCCGGATTACTTTTAAAATTTAAAGAAAGATATTTATTTACATAATACAAATGGGCACATTAGAGATTTTTGCTCTTGGAAGACTAACAAAATTAATATTTAGAATGATTTGATCCAAATGATGTGATACTTAAGTGTCAAATTGATTCTAATGACAAGTTTAACAATAATTAGTGTTTAATACTTTGCAACAGTGATTGTGTGTGTTGTTCCTAAACTCCCATATCAAATTTTTAAGTGTCCACTGCAAAAGTTGCACTTGCACACAAGTTTGACTTTCTCCAAAGTTTTTCTATTGTCAAAAAATGCCACTTATCATCGAAATATCCATGCCGACGAAAATTGGTGATCATGTGTAATATTGAACATTTAAATGCAAATAGTTCTAAAAACACACCTCCACTAGAAATACGAAAGCCCGCATGCTTCATTGTAAATGTCTATTTAATGTTCACTAACATTCATCTTAACTAGGTTATTTCCTTAAAACGAAACACTCTGTCATAAATGTGCAGTTATTAAAATATCAGCACAGTTAAAAATTTATTCCTGAAGTTCAAACGCATCTACACATATCTTGATTCCACTGCTTAAATGTTTATTTTGAGGAGAAGAAATAAACACCCACCAAAAACTTTCTGCTTTCATATTCACATTCATTACCTATTTCTTTGTTATGTACAAAGGTTTTCGAATGTCCAGATCCTTATTTATAACCAAAGTGCTCACAACTCGAGATATCGATTTCATCTTAGTCCGTAGTTCACTTTAATACCAATATAACCAAAGACACCAGTTTCACACAAGGTTCTGAACAGTGTGTGTTAGTCTAATTAAAAGTGGTAATTTGTCACAAGTTTACTTTGCACTTTTTACAGCGCGTCGATGAGTTTGAACCATTCCTTGATGAATGCCACAAGGTGATCGATCACTCGGTCAGCTGAACTTGGGTATAGACACTGATATAAAGTCAATATTCAGTTTTTTTTACAAACATGTCGCCAGTTCAGTCTCTTATCAGAAATAATTTCTGTTCTTCGTAGAAGATGCTGCCGATCGGAGGTCTGTTTTCGTTCAGGCTCTCAATCTCCTGGGAGAGTGAGAGGGCGGTTGCCATCACTTGCACGTGTAGATCTCCTCTATGGTCTCGCACGTTTTGCACTTGACGTAACAGCACCAGTGGAACTTGCACTTGCACCTTTCAGATTTCTGGATAACCTGCAAGGAAAACAAACAGCACAATCAGGTTTTTGTGGGAATTTTATTTAAATTTTCTTATGAAAAAACTTGAAATCTTCTTGTAGAGTTATTAAATCTGGCTTTATTTCTATTATTCTAACTTTATTTACTTCTTACTTCTTAAACTTAGTTTCTCTTATTTCATAATGCTAATACCAGCGCACAACTCAAATTTTCTAACATATTAAACAAAATTAAAATACACATGAAATAATGGAAACGCAAAATATTTTCATTCTTTAAATTCTAGAACTAATCTTCTAGATTTTAGTTTATACAGTACACAATTAACTAATTTTTTCAGCTGAAACTAGTTTCATGTGTTTCTAGGAAATATTTTACATTCTCTCAGTTTCCAAAATCTTTCTTACATTCCAAATGACGTTATTTTTTTAAATCTTGAATAATAATTTCTATCACGGTTAAATTGATGTCGCATTTTAAATAGATCTACTTTCATTAAAATAAGTTGTATGTTTGAAAGAAGCTTTAGACCGACAGACCATTTTCTAAATATTAATGAATATGATGTCTTTCATAAGAACTTGATAATATTTGCCTATTAAAGATTGTAAGCATTTTAATTTAAAAAAGCTTTCTGAATTTAAGCACAAATTATTGTTAAATACAATTATCATACTCATACATTGCTACAATGGAGTATATAAATTTCAATGATAAAAATTAATGCATCGTCTTATTACTGCACTATTTACAAGTCATCATGATTTTCATTATTTACCGATTGATTGAAATGTCCATGATAAATATGTGAGATTACAATTTTCTTTAAGTGTTTGAACTTACAGTTAAAATTCATTAAACTGTTGTGCATAACATTTGAGGTAATCTTCTTAACCCTTTTACCTCCCCCCGTCAGTTCTGGTGCAAAATCCAAAAATGTCAAGCTAATTGTGATCATGGAAGCTTGAAGGGTTTTGTTCAAACTATATTGCTCAGTTAAAAACTGCACCTTCTGTTTCTATAAGAAGAAACCCCGACTTACCTGTGTATTGTATCCTCTACCACAACAGAGAAGGTTGCAAGACTGTGGTCCGGAAGTTGTCCTGTTGCAGCGCCTTCCTCCTGTACCCAGGATTCCCCGCTTGGGATCCTCGATACAGAAGTTGGGAGAGCGGTGTATGTGCACCAAGTCCTCTTTCTGGACAGGGACCTTTCGCTTGACCTTACCCCTCCGCCGCAGACGACGCTTCGCTTTCGAAGATACCTGAATGCTGCTGTCGTACTTGCTCTTCAGGAACTGTCCAACTTGCTCAAAGGATGGAAGCTTGTTCCAGCACGTCTTCAATTCACAAGATCCTGATACACCGTGGCATCTACACTTGAGCTCCATCTGGCGAGCGATTGCCTGCCAAAGAAACAAATCCATTTTTATTTAATGTTCATGAATTTTAGCAGTAATTTACTTAATTTTATTGCTTATAAAATGTTAGCATTTTATGAAATTCCTACAAAAAGTTGTTGAGCAGAATAATCTCCACATTATGTGAAGATACTTCTTACACGTAACTTTAATACAAACTAACTGTCTGTCTGCCACAAAAATAGTTAAAGCCGAATAATCTGGTTAGTGGCTGTTGCTGGGGTACTAAGAGCCCTCTATCCGTCACGAATTAATCCGTCACGAAACAGTACCTAGGGTAATATCTCATCTTATTCTCAAAGCGTTCAGTAAGCCAAAGTTGGAGCTTTATTTCCAATTCATATTGTCAAAAATGAAGCATGTGTTGTTTTCGTGGCGACAGACAGACACAGACAAATTGGCGGAAATTAATCTCGATTTAGGTAAAAGAGTATTTAAATAATTGATGTTATTTTTTCTTGAAAGGTTATTGTATCATTTTGTTCAATTTCATCTATCATTCTAAAATCGCTTTTCCCACCTTAGGCTTGAAGGTGATTTCACGTGCACACGAATCACAACAAATATTGAATATTATTTAAGCATTCTATAGCGGCCAGATTGTTCCTCAAATCTGCCTTAAAAATCAGAAAGAATTTTGGTATGAGAGAAAAATTTATTGTTTAAAAAACCTCTTTGGTTTGGATGCGTGCCATTCAATAAATTCAAGAGATTCTGGCTTGAATTATAAGAATATATTATAAGAATGTCCTTGAAAACTCTACCATATTGTGCTCATTTAAACTATTTCGTAATTCAACAGAATATTGTTTGAGATATCAATTTAAAGGAATCCAGAGTTGGCTTCTTTGGATGTCGGGCTGTCTTTCCAGATATTCAAAAAAGTTCCCTCCTTAAAGTATCGTGTAATTACTGAAGGAGCTTAAATAACGTCTTTGAGAAAAGAATTCAAAATAAGTAAAACTTTGCGAAGAAAGAGGAGAATCAATTTTGTTATTTTCAAATAACTTTTCTTAATTTTGCAGTATAACATCTTTTCGAACGAATTTATCTTTTTTTTATTATCTTATTGTGATCTGTCGTTACTCTAAGAATTAGGATCTCCAGGAACTCCAAGCAAACTTTGGATAAAGTAAATTGCGTGTGAAACTTTCATTGGAAAATTATATAGTATATGAGTGATTGAATGTGTACGTTTAGTTTATTTAGATGAAATTATGGTTATTATATCATTTTCAAGCTACAACAATTGTAAAGCAAATTTTAAATTGTTTGTAGGTTACTATTTTTAAGAGCTTTAAGTATTAGATTTTTAACACTTATTTTTTTTGGATATGTTAATGAGGATATAACCCAAAATTTTAGTATACAGTTTTCAGATATTCCATTAATCGGGGATTAAAAAGCTGAAAGCAAATATATATGTGTATATTCTTAAATAAATATTCTTCCTTCAAATAATTACACACCTTACTAATTAAAATTTTAAAGTAATTTTGTATCTAAGTTTGTTCAATTATCTCAAATTTTCAAGCAATTATGAAAGAAAGAAATTAATGTAGGTTCTTTCCTTCCTCTTTTCCTCACTTTCTTTTTCGGGAAAAACAAAAATGCAGTAGCAGCTGCATCTAGGCGGGGGCGGCACTTTTCACAAGGACAAGGATTCCTTTTGTGAACGTGGTCTTGTGCGAAGCAAAGAGTCAAATTAAAATCGTACGAAAAAAAATTGCAAGACATATCTGGGGTGGTCTCCAGATGCCAAAGTTCCACGCTTCCACGATTGATCTCTTTTTTTCCCCTCCTCTCGACTAAAGACGGTATTGAGAAGAAACCATTCCTCAACACTTTTTCTGAGAAAGCTCAAAAGAAGTTAGAAAAGGTGCACTCGTACTTCCCTTCCAAAGTTTGCCACCTTCGGCTATTTAAGGTGTACTTTACGACTTCCAGGGAAAATGATTCCAGTCATAAAACTGTCTCGCCATCTCGTGGTGATGGACGCGAATCTTACTTTTGGATTTGGCATGAAAGATTATTTAACGGAGTGCGTTTATAAATGCACGGTAACAGATGACCACAGTTTATACTGATTGCGCGACATTTTGTAACTTATAGGAAATTGGGGGTTTTTACTTTTAAATGTTGCATGTTAAAATAATAAATTCACAAAATTAAAAAATTTTGAATTGAGAATATGAGGAAAAATGAAATCCTTAAAAAAAACACTCATTAATTCTTCTAAGGGAAGGAAATCTTCAAAGAAAGTTCTTGAAAAAAAAGGAGATGTCAGTTTATGATACCTTTTCTATTTGGACGGTTGCAGTCAATTATTTTTGATAACAAAATTAATTATTATTTTAATAATATAAAAAAAACATCATATATTATCATACATTATTTTCACTGTAAAAATGACTTCCACCTAAAGTATACATAAATGTTTGGTATAATAATTTTCATATAACAAATAAAAAGAAAAATGAGTAGAAATTAAAGTATAAAAGTTGAGAAAAATATATTCAATGGAAGAAAAGCCAAGATAATAAAGACATTAAGAGTTAAGGAAATATAAAGAATTATATTTAATATTTTCGAATTTTTTTTAAAATCCAAACTCCTATTTATAAGGTTATTTTTCAATTTTTTAAATGGAAATTGAAACCAACAAATAAAAACAAGTCAAAAATTACAATTTAAGCATTGAACAATTTCCTTCTTTAACACAATTAAAATTTAAATGTTGATTTAGAAGCCAAAATATAAAAACTAAAAATGTATTGTCTCTGTCAAATGTCTCGTGCTATTTAGATTTAAAACCCCAGCAATTTCACAATATTAGAAACATAGCTCTTATGCTATGCAGCATAAGAGTCGTGTTTCAATTATTGCAGACAGTTTGTTGAAAAAACATTTCTATTATTTAGAAGTATGACAAACATATATCACAAAAGGTGTCGATAAGGCACCTCATTGAGCAAACAAAAAATACATTACTTGGGAATACATTCTTCATTCTATCATCGTTTCTGATAATTAAATATCGATTAACCAATGGCCACTGCTACCTTAAAGGTCACATGTTTTGGTTTAAATTTGTTTGCGCACATCGTTGTTTTTGGCTTACGAGAGAAAATTAGACACAGACATAGACATTAAAAGCTCCCTTAACCATTACAAATGTCCACACTGAAGGGAGAATTGAACTTCCCAACTGTTAAGTTGAAGATCAAAGTGCTACTCATTTGGCTGCCAGCTCTTCAACACATGTGTCTCTTTGCCACCATTTGGCTACAACTGTAATTTAGGATACTTTTTTCATCATATCGATAGCCTTACTAGACATAAATTGGATTTGGTTTCTTTTCGCTCAGAAGTCTCGTTTTACACACGAAAGCGAAACAAACCGAAACCTTAAGTTTATTGTCAACTAATACAAATATCTACACTCGAAATAAGATCTGAACCCACAGATTGTTGAACCGAAGACCAGAGTGTTAACTATGAGGTTTACCCTTCATCATCACACGTGTAGAGATAATTCTTTGCTTCCATTTGGCTACAACAGTAATTTGTTCATCTTTCATAGGCATCGTAATTTTTAGTTGACGAACATAAGCGTTAAGATAACTCTTTGCTGATTTGGAAATGTTTATGTAATCATGAGAAGGAAGGATGGAATCGAGTTACATCTCCAATCGGTTTTCCCGGTACAAGTCATTCGACAGCACACAATTCTTATTTTTAAAATCATGGAAGTACTTCTCGAAAACAAGTCGTTCCAAAGTTCTAAGCATCTTTTATACACATTTGCAATCAATACCAATTGGATTGTACCAATTGGATTGTAGGCTTCTGTCGGTCTTTTTTATTTGTTTTGAACCTCTTTTGGGTCTTAACATTTATATTTACATACTTTCATCTATCCCTGCAAATAATTACAACCATTACAATTTAGGATGAGTTTTGAAAATAGACTTTTTCTCTTTAAATATACTACTTTTGACTGTGAATTTAGTGATAATAACGATCAACTTATTAGACTGTAGATCTTCTCACAATCACTTCCATAAACATTAATAAAGACGAATTTTTAAAGGTATTTTTAATTAAACCTCATTGCGGATATTCGTATTAGATAAACAATTAGACAGCAAAATGATCTAACCACGGTCTGGTAACGAGGTCACGCCTGAGCTGGTATCATTCTCACCCCACAGCTACGGAAGGACTTTGGACATCATAGATTAAGTACTTATGTCCCCAAACCACGAACGTCCAGCAGCCCAATAGGGGAGAATGTGGTCGCACCCCCAATCGCCGCCAACGACTTCGCTTATGTTACTGGAAGCGGCGAGAGTTCACTGAGTTGGTGGGGGATCTTTTATAAATAACATTTCATCTAGAATAATGGACTTTTCTCTCTCTCTCTAAATAACTTTATATTATTAAAATTGCATTAGAAATAATTATATTAGTACTAGTAATCCTGCTCGAACTAATAAAATAGTGAACATAGTGAACTTCATACAATATATATATATATATATATATATATATATATATATATATATATATATATATATATATATATATATATATATATATATATATATATCATAGAAGAATAAAACAGTAAATCTAAAAAATAATATAGTTTCATCAAATCACGTTACAAAATTTTAACCACACTTGAACTTTGCTATCTTCTTGGGCCAGCATCTTAGTTGATTTGTCGCTAGAAAATCGCATTTTTTGTACAAATTTTAAATTCATTGAGAAACTGTATCTAAAAAAGAATTCGAAAACATTAACAACCGAAGTAGAAGTCCAACTCGCTTCGAATCAACAAGTATCTGTGGATCAAGTTCTATTTTTGTAATCATCCATTAAAATGCTGGTAGACCTATTTACCATATTCATGTGAATCTGCTCTGGCTGTGATTTTGACTCTTTCCCCGCAAATTAAATCTTCCAAGTATACTTAGAATTATGCAAACTATTAAGATTTAATGCCACTGGCATTATACAGATTAAGGTTTTAAATGTAAGACATAATAGAAACTGACGTAAGCTTTTATGATTTTGTTACAAAATATAAATCATAAAAGCAGAAAAGAAGCTATTTTAAGAGTATCCATGGGAAAGCTGTCCTAACTTATCCCTGCAGGAACATTTTTCACATGAAGTTCATTCAAAAATATGCATAAAAACCAATTAACTCTTTCTGATGCTTACCGCTCTGAATGAGACTATAAAACAGAAAACTTCAGATAAATAAAAATAATCAAAAACATTCTTATATTATTCGGATCTATGGAGGCCTTGTCTATTTTGGAATCATTCGGAATAAGCAACTGCCTCTTTGCATACGTATCTGTGGTTAACATCACTTTTTCAATGTAAAATGAAGTAATACAACATATTTTATAAATCGCTCTACTTACTATCCAACATAAACAAATGGCGTAAGATTTTCCTACGTTCGAATAAAATTTTACAAATTTTCTCACACTATTGCGGAAAAACAGGTCCCTAAAATCGCGATATCTTTCTAAGCGAAAGAAATATCACGCAAGAGCAGGTGGCATCGTAACTGTGCGGTGATTGTAGAATGTATGGAAATGAGTGATGTTGTGCTTGTTTCGGCATCGCCGATGAAATAACCATTTTTTATGGGCGAGATTCAGGCATGGTGTGAATGTGCGAGCGCATATATAAGCGATCCTCTGAAAGGTTTCCGTGCGAAATAGGTTTTGGGAACTCAAGCGACTCGTTCCGCACTCAGCTCCTACCCTCGTGTAAAAGGTGAATACATAAGAGTCACAAAGCATTTCTATCTTTATTTCTACAGCATGTCCCATTTGCATGGTGCGGAAAACAAATGAAATGTGATCCTTGAGAAGAAAAGGCGGCAATCCGCGCTTCGCTATAGATAAGTAAATAAACACATTATCCCACTTGCGTGAAATGAATGCTGGCGCAGTTTATTCCCCTAAGAATATGGAAGTCTAATATGGTAAACTGAAAATATTTAAAATTACAATAAGCATTATGTCCACTAAATGCATTTTTCTTCAGATATCAAATGGATCATTGGCTGTAAAATCATGCATTTATTGTTTAAATTTGTTAGAGGCTATTTCTCATAAAATTGCCAAACACACTATTAAAAATATTATTCAATAGTGTTATTAACTTTAGTAGATATCAATAGAAACTACTCGAATAAATATTCGAGATGTTTCTGTTATCTCTTATACTCTGCTCAACAGTTCGTGGTTTCGACTCCCACCTTTGGCTTGGATGTTTGTAGTGGTTCGAAATTCACTTTAAGGTGTAGGTCCCAGTCTAGTTAGCCCTCAAGAGCATAAAATAATTGTTGAATGATAAACAAACCAAACTAAACCATAGAAACTACTCTTTATTGTGGTTTAGTGACATAAATGCTTCTACAAAATGGATGGTTTTAAGCTGAATCCTCTGCAACTGTTCAGAAGTGTTTTTGGATGTTTTATTTTGAAAAAAATGTTTGACTTCGAAAATCAGCTCTCTTGTCTTACATTCAACAAGTCAACGATTCAATTTCCATTTTGGGTAGGAATGATTAGACACCGCTTTGTTGACTATTTAAAGGTCGGAAACTGCTGCAAGACATTTTAATGTCCCCGATCCGTCACGCCTTCCAGAAAAACTTGTCACAGAGAGTGGGTCATGTGTACTTTACGCAAGAGAGGAAATTCGGAAAATTCCCAATCACCCAACCTGAAGCAAAACCGCGTATCCAAGAAATAGAAGTGCACCATCCATCTTTCGTTATTGAACAGTAGCTGGGATTGAGCCCGTGACTCCTCGCTCTGAAGAGAATTGTTTTACCCCTAGATTTTTGGTGAACCAAAAATATTTTGAGCATAAAAAGAAATAAAAATTGACTATCTTCTATAAAATATTCAAGCGAAGTATTATTAGACAATTGGGAGCCGTGACCTGTTATGTAGGTTGGCATAGGGTCAGTCTGTGAAGGAAAGAAAAAAAAGAAAGAAAGAAACATTAAACAATAAATTTTTCTGCCATTTATACGCAAAAAAATAATAAAATATGAACACTTGGTGTCAATAAAAACCAAAATTCAGTTTTTACTTCTATTTCAGATAGAAAGAGCAAATATGTCTACAAATGTCGTATCTTTCCAATTTTAACATGGAAATTGAAAAAATATGCAAAAGACGTTATTACTAATAAACTTACTTTATATTCAAGGTATTAACTGTAGAATTTATTTACTATCTAAAGTAATGTGTATGAATTGAAAAAAGAAATGTTAATTTTTTTAATTATTAGTTATTTATGGAACATGCGAGACAATTTAGGTAATATTCCAAATAATTACTTTTCGTTACAAATTTTACGTATATACAATCTGAATCCAACATGCTGAACTACAAGTACATAATTCTAACTATTTATTCGCCATCTCTGAGATGAAAAAACATTCTGCTGAGATCGACAGCTTATGTTAGATTACAAAAGCTTTCAACTTCCACTCGGGGGATTCAAATCCTGAAACAGTGGACCACAACATTTAAAGATTTGTAGTTATTAAGAAAGTCAGTAAAGTGCTCATTAAGCGAAACAAACTTCTGTTTGAGCTTCTATTATTGACTTACGTTTTCTATCTTTAGCATAAAATCTATTCCTCTTAGTACTTTATAGACAAATTTACTTTCATAAAGCCCAGAATGCCTTAAAGTGTTATATTTTAATATAGGATTGAAATCATTAAATTATCATTCTCAATGTTTTCTGTAAATATTTACAAGGCCGAAGCATTTGCATTTTATAAATATAAAAATATTAAATTATTAGCAGAGTATGAGTTTTTTTACAACATTGTATTAAATATTATCGATTTATTTTCATTCAAAACATAATTGTAAAACCTTTAGTATAATGATAGTGTTTCCCGGTCCCAAGTCCAGGTCCGAGGTTCTGTGCAAGGCCGAATCAGCCTTCAGCGGGTCGATAAAACTGAGTACCAACCATGCTTGAGAACTAAACACTGGAGATTTCACGTTTGATATTATGCTTCGCGTCCTAGGGTCCACGTCATGAAAACAGACATGGGAACTGTACGTTATTGTACATCGACCAGTAACTAAGCATATGTTGAGTTCACGACGACTTGGTTGATTAGGGCATTGTTCTCATCGGAAGTTGAGTTCGAATTTCGCTTAGTTAAAAATCTATCGTGCTCATTATAAGACTGACTAAGGCATGTCAAATAAGTGGTTGTCGCTATGTCCTTCAAGTGAAAATCCCTGCGGGTGCCACGTCAAGTATTAGGGGTCTTCTGCTTCGTCCCTACTTCTAATTGACGAAGATTCCCACCCAACAGCAGTAAAAACTGAACTAAGTAGAAGGAAATATGCCGGTTCACATACACTCACCATTCCATGTTAATTTTGTCTTTATAGGTATGAATAAAGGCCGAACACCCTCATTTACATACAGATATCAATTCTAAGACTCGGAACAAACCTACATTGAAATGCAAGTGACGAGAGAGCAGTTCAAAAGTAAATGAAAAATGCTTATTTGGTCATACAATGGTTGATCAGAGCTTAATAAAAAGGTCGCATGGGTTCAAAAAAGGTTTGGATTCACATATTCAGTCTGAATAATGGAAGACGGATGTTCGTCGTTTGAGCGGCCATTCGTCGAAGCGGGAATTGTTGCGACATCTGAATACAACCAACATTTGTATGAAAAATCCTAGAAAGTAATGAACGCAGTGGTATTGCATACAACCGTTCGATTATCCCCAATGTTGAATCAAAATTTTTTCAATCACTATTAATTTTGAGCAAAGACACTGTGTGTGTTTCCGTTTGCGCACACTAGTTGGGACGAGTATCTTGAAAACTTTCTGGGTTTTCTCGTTTGACAGACATGAATATAAGCAATTATCTATGGAAATGGATCTTGTAAAGCAATTACAGATATTAAATGCTTTACAACGGCTTTTTGAAGAGGCGCAATGTCTATAAGAGAAGTCAATCAACCATCATAATTGTTTTTAATAAAACTTCAATTAAAATATTTAATAAGAGAATTATTAGGTATATGGCGGAACAAGAAAACACCATTTATAATTTTTTTTTAAGAATCACCATAAAGCTGATATCATTCATAATCGAAAATGCATATATTGAAATAATTAAGATACGTTCAAAACAAAAAGTACAAATACGAATTAAAAATGATGAAAAAACGTCTCAAAAATATAATTCAACTATTAAGGAGCAAATACTCATAAAAGTAATTTATAATAAGCTGAAGTAAATAAATGCGAATGGATAAATTTTAAAAAAAATATTTAATTCATAAATAATTTTATCTATTAATATATTATAATCATTAATATGTTTTTATGCATCAAATCATTTTATCCAATAACACATTTATTAGTATATTTTAATAACCTAACATTTAAGTTTAAGCAAGATTTAATTTATACTTTATGGTAAGTTAATTTAAAGCTCCATCAATTTAAATTTCATAAGTGTGCAACAAGAGAAAAAATTTTCATCCTTAATGGTATAAGCGAGCCTCTTATCTAATAATATAAACAGTACATTAAGCAATCGAGACTAGTTTACAATTACGCAAGCAAATGACAAATTGAATATTTATAATATTGAAGGCAACTAAAAAAGCATAATTATCTAGCACAAAATGTAATAAAAATGAAGTGCAATAACAAGAGTAAGTCATCAAAATTTACTCTTCCATTTACATATATTTTATAATAACTCTTTTAAGATAGTATAAAATTATTTTAGACAACTCAAGCAATTCAGTAATAAATGAAAAATATCTTTTCACTTATCGAGAGTACTCGCATAAATTTAAAGGGAAATTTAATTAGTGGATAATATTTTAATGTATAACTTAACTTTTTATTTTTATTACTTCCATTTACGGTAATGTGTTATTTCTTATTTAATTAAATATGTAAAAAATGTTATTTCAGATCATAAGTTTTTAAAATTTTTCTTAGTTTTATCATATGATACTTTACTTCTTTTACTGAATAAAATTTCATTTATTTAAATAAATTTTACTTTTCTTTCTACTTTCCATTCTATGCGCATTTCATACGTCGCATCATTAAGGAAAAAGATGACAGCGCATATTTTCATTTTTACATGCATTTATCATTCTTTTTCATTTTGAAAAAAAGTAGAGAAAATAAGGCAACAGTTGTTTGTCATTCAACACTTACTTATCACAACAATTAGACCAACAGTTTAAATTTCGTAACTACTACAGCCATTATCGCCTGAGATAAAAATCGATCCTACAAGCTGTTAAACTGAAAATGAGAGCACCAAGTACTTGGTTATCAGCTCGACTTTGCAATAATGGATTATATTATTAATAACCTAACATTATTCGAACCCAATAACTTTTACTTCTCACTCTCTTAGCCAACCAGTCGGGGTTCGACACCTTAAATAAAATATGATACAATAATTAATAGTATTTATCTAGTTGAAGCATGTTTGAGAACAGGTCACTGGTTGCTTCTTTGAAATCTTTTTTCATCGTTGCCAATTTTCGCATAAAACGCTTTTGATACTCAGAAATGCAATTATCAGTACTGTCACAGGAGTTGTAGCATATGCTATTGATTTTATGATATAAATTGATGTATCCTTCCATGCATTAAAATTTGCTAAACATTCATTGGATATGTGTACATAATTACTGTTGTTAATGCATGTATATTTAAGAGATCTATTTAAAATATGTGTTAAGTTCTGAGATTGAATTAAATAAAAAATCTGTAAAATTAAACCAAAGTAAGTATGCATTACTACTTTCTATTTAACGAGCACATTCAATTTCAGCGTGACATCATGTATTTCAGTTTACAAAAATTATTTCTATTATTCCTGCAATTATGAATAGGTAGGAGTTGCTTACAGCAGGAAAATAATTTATTCATATCTAGCACTTAAAAAGAAAACCAGGAAATTTTATTTTGTTAATAAGTGATTCCAAAAGCATCCAATAAGACAACTTCTTGGGTATATACATAGAGTTATTAAAAACTTAAATAGATCTAATTGAACCAAACACCACTTGAAAAATCAATTTTTTGTGTATTAGAGACATAGTTTGTAGCGATGATGTTAACAATAATAATAAATATGTAATGATATATAATAACATCGACAGAATCATCCATGAATTCATGGACTCTTACGAACGTCATTAGTAATGAATTATAAATATTATGAAAAATTGAGAATTCTATCCCCACTTTCTAATAATGTTAAAATACCCATCTCGCGTCATCGTCAATTTTTCACAAACTTAAGGGAAGCAAGAACTCAATTACTTTGCTGAAATGAGTAAACAGCATTTTCACTTGGCTCATAAATATATATATTAACATCTCCACTACCATTTGAAAATTTTTTCTGATATAGTTAGAAATCTCAGCTTAAAGTTGAATTCTCTCGGAACATAAGAACAGCACACCCTATGAAATTGTAAGAATCTTTAAAATGAAATCTAAAATGGTCTGTAAATAAAAGGCAGACATCACTCTCAACAATGAATCCTGTATTCTGATGAAGATTTTGTTTTTAGGCATGAAACGTCAATCCCATTTATTATTTAATTTTGTGTATCCATGCCCACAATGGGATTAGAACCAACGAACTACTGAACCGATGGCAACAGCACTAATTATAACATTTCCAACGGATATTCACTAAAATGGGTTTAAATACCTATCATTGTGCAATATTATAATTAATGTAAAACAAAAAAATAACTCGCAATATTGAAAAATTAAAAAATTTATAAGTATTTTTCTCTTTGGACAAATATTACACAAATGCAACAGAACCTTCGTGACATGGTAAGAGTGAACCCCATTATCACCAATCTTAAGCCACATGAATTATGGTTTCATATCGATTATACTTGAAACTATGAAAGATTCAAGATGCGAAATTATTGAAACTGTGAAATCTTCAATATTAATTAAAAATAGATGCGATAAATAGTTTCAATGTTAATGCAATTCAGAAACTAAAATATATCCAGTAAATTTTTCTTATGTATTTCCACTGAAATACTAATTTCTTTTTTAAAAAAAAGTAATGTAGTGATACCGAGAGAATGCCCATAGAAGAATGTATTAATGCTCTGCACCCACTTATATATCAACATTATTTTACATTTCCTACCCGCTGGCCATCCTGTATTTTCCCTCGCATGCAAGACCACTTCCCAAGCCTTTGTTTCTCTGTTTAAGGAAGACATTTTTAAATCACGTTTGTAACCAGCACTTGATTTTACTATCCGATTCCCTACATTGCATAACTGAACGCAGATTTATATGTTATAAAAATAGGCATTATCCAACATTTTGAAAATACTGTCTCAAAAAGGAAATAAACAATCAAAATGGTGAAATCAGGAACAGGAAAATCCATAATAGTAAAAAAACTTATTTCACGCTTCAAAAGATTATTTTTATGAATTTAAATAGCAATATGTAATAAGAAAATGTAAACAATAAATTTATTTTGCATTATAGGAAATGAGGGAAAATATTTTTGAATAGAAATATTCAATTGATAAACCAGTATGAAGAATAATGATTTTAGCTATTTTTTGCTTAGTGTGAATTAAGAAGTTTCAGGAATATTGTGAGCAATGCACTAAAATTACACATTTCCAGTGTTTCACTAATACACTCGATAATAGCCAGGAATTTTATATAGAAAACATTTTTTCTCCAATTAAATTATGCAGATAGCAATAAGAAAAAGTCCAACATATTAATTAAGTAAGTATTTATCTAAAAACAATACGTAATAATATTTCGATACATAAATCATATTAAGGTTACTTTTTACGGTAATGAAATGTTTGCGTGTCCATTCATTAATTGCCGTGAATGCTATAGCTGAGATTTCACTTCTAAAGAATTCGTACCAATATTTCATATATATATATATATATATATATATATATATATATATATATATATATATATATATATATATATATATATATATATATATATATATATATATATATATATATATATATATATATATATATATATATATATATATATCGAGCATTCAATAAATGTTCTAGGAACCTTTTATTACTCATTCAATAATATTTTTAAATTATACCTCATTGAAAAGCACTAATTTTTAGTTCTTGATGCCTGTACTATTTATTTTATAAAACGATTAGTTTAGTTAGCGCTATTTTTTACTTTCTGCATGTGAAGTTCAAGCTTCATTCATCTGGGATAAAAACTTTTTATGTGGATTCCGAATTGCTTAAAGAAGCTGCATTCGAGCTGAGAAACGAATTTACGATTTTTTTACTTCGGCCAAGAGCAAGAAAATAAGTTTTAAAAAATTTACTATTAGTTATGGGTTAATCTGAAAGAATAATTAAAAATACTTTATAAAATAAGATGAATAAAATGCATAATCATATATAGTTATTACTTATATACAGTTTAATTCAAAGAATTAAACATATGAGAATATTTAATACTGAGATTCAAAATTCTGAAACTGACATTGAACTCGAAAAAGTATTTAGGAAATTAGCCATGCAAAAGAAGTGAATGACTTTTGATTTAATTTAAATTGATTATTTTTTTTATCTTTGATGAAACATTGTCAAATAGAATTTTGTTGGAAACAAAGTAATAATTGAAAGGTCAGTAAAACTAATTTTTAATAAGTTTTAAAGAATAGGATTCATTTCTTCATTTACTAAGAACTCTTTCATCGATTATTCTAAATACTATAAAATACAAATTGCTTTGAGAAAATGAGATTTTTTACGTGATCATATATATATATATATATATATATACATATATAACTTCAAAGCAGTTAAAAGTAGTATATTTAACAAAAATGCACTGTAGAACATTTTGGGGAGAACTTATAACAATAAACCATTCCACAGTATACCTACATCCAATTCTGGGAATTGAAGAGGAGCTGTAGTAGACTACTTACAGTATTGCTGATGTAAGAATTAAAAATGTCAATAAATATCTGTGATACATGTAGCTGAAGTAGCATTTAAGAGGTGGAATTAAAAAGGTCTCCAACATGGACGCGACTCTTCAAAACAAAAAAGAGGGGGGAAAGATTCGGGGGGGGATTCCAGGTGAAACAAGAGCGAAGTAAGAAATGAAAAAATAAATTTGCAAAAGGGAAATAATGATAAATAAAATAAAGAGAGAGGGGCGGGCCGTTGCGCAAGGCCAGAGAGAGATCGGTTGACTCTAATGAAGCCTAATGGTTAGGCCACCACCAGAGTGAAAAAAAATAAGTAGATAAATAAAAAAAGGCCCGCCTTCCTTTCGCGCAATTTCGGGAAAGGAATTCGAGGGTTGCCGCACGCAGCATCGGTTTCGCCAATTTCTCAGCCCTCCCCTCCTCCTCCACCTCCCGAGCTGCAAGAAGGCGATTTCACGCTGCGTATTCTGGGAATTTTTGCTTAATTATGATAACAGAATTTCTAAAATTACTTCATAAATGCGATCGAATCATCTAATAACAGTGCTAAATTTTTTAATTTAATTTAAATGCGTGTTTTGAATTATTGTGAAAATTGTGGATTCCGAACTATTAACAAACATGGAGACCTGAAGTGGAAACAGAACTCCTCAACTCTCCTGAACTGAAGTCAAGAATGCCAACTCATCAGCAGCCAGCTCGACTTAATCCAAAACGCGTGCAGCCCTTTTAAATCTATCAAAGTTATAAATATTGAAAACTGTCTTCTGGCGCAAGTGCAAATATATTTTGCTTTATGTCATGTTTAAGTAAGGAAAAATAATCTCTCGTTACAAGTAAAAGCAGAAAATTTAATATATAAACACTTATCTGAAAAATTTGAAATCAAATGTAAATTTATAAACCTTTTTGGATACCAACAATATTATAAAATGCATTTAAATACAAAGCACTACTTAGAAATAGACAAAAAAAAAAAACAATGAGAATATAGGAAATCAGTACAAATCAAATGATACATGCTAAGCTGCATGATAACTAGCACTCATTATTAGGCAATGTATTTGCAGCACTTAACATAATGTAGTTATTTGAACAAATATTGTGAAACCAAAATTTATTTTCCTAATTTTGACTTTTTATTTATCTAGTTGATCAACTTGTTGAATTTTTAAAGGTGAAACATATAGATATGTTTCAGAAATATTTTTAGGAATAAATATTGGTCTATTAAAATTTTGGAAAACAAAAAATAAATATTTTTAATCATCCTCATTCATCTGATGCGTTCACTTATCAATAACTGATGAACGACATTGCTGAATGCATATTAAGCACGAATCTTGGCTTTGTTTCACCGTCACTCTCAGGTCTCTTTTGGAATCTGGAAACTAGAACTTACTGTTTAATATAAATTTCGTTTCACTATAAATATCAACGTTCACGATGGGAATCGCATCCATGAACTTTTCAATTTAAGATGAGAACTAAAACAAAATTAAACGAATATACAAAGTAGGAGCAAGATATATATAACATTTAATATTGTTGTATGTACCTATATGTAATTGATAATCAATTGTTATGGTCTCTTTTTCTCCCGTTAGTTGGAGCCTACAGATTTAAGCGGACTTTGAGTCATTACAAATATCAACATCCAAGATATGTATCGAACCCGCGAACTATTGACCTGATCATCAGAGTGCCCCATTCAATTGCAGTTTCGTTACCAACTTTCATGGAGCAACTAAAATAAAATTAAACCAATTTGCAGAAAGAGAGCAAGACATAAGTTATAACAGTTTAATGCTATGATATATATATATATATATATATATATATATATATATATGTATATATATATGTATGTGTATGTATGTATATATATGTGTGCACGTATGTACATATGTGTGTGTGTATGTGTGTGTGTGTGTGTGTGTGTGCGCGTGTGCGTGTTAGCCCATCGCAGTGGTACCGTTTCACGCTCCCAAGGCACAGTTCGAGGTTCAATCCTCGGGCTGAACAAGGTCGACTCAGCCTTTCATCCCTTCAGTGGGTCGATAAACTGAGTACCACACATGTTTGGGACCTAAACACTGAGGGTATCGTATTAGGCTGACTACCTAATCGATACATATGCTTCGCACCCCAGGCCCATATGGGCTGTCGTACTACAGAGTTGAATATATATATATATATATATATATATATATATATATATATATATATATGTATACATATATATATATATATATATATATATATATATATATATATATATATATATATATAATCAATACAAGAGAGTTCTATGCTTTATGTATCCTCAGATTAATATTATTGTCCCATCTGCTGCAGTAAAAGTGGTATTGGTTTTCAGTGAATACAGCATAAATTGGAGGAATAAAAGGAAATTTTCTTAAGCTATTGAATTCTTTCTCAGCACCCTTCTGTGAATGTCAAAACAAATGTTCTGAGTGACTAGAAACGAGTCGATGGAATGACAAACTGCCTCATCACAGTCACGTAGGAATTCCGCGAATGTCTTCAGACAATGGGAAAATGAAAGAGGGGGTGGACCCGGAACCCAAACACTCAGCAGACTGTCAATGAAAGAACAGTTCACTTAAATATCCAAGAAAAAAACGCATTTATACTTTAACCTTGGATTTTGTACCAAACAGAGAAAAGTTTCCATGATTCACCTCTTATTATAGATATTTTGTTTCGAAACGTCTACTAATCGTCTATTAATGTTAGTAAAATACAAATAAAAATATTTCTGCAAATTAATTTGAAAAAAGAGGCTAATTAAGGCATGTTTAATTTTTTTATATTTGAACTTACTATTGTCCATTTTTAATTGCATAAAACTATTGGCTTCCTTTTTATTTCTCTTTTCATTACATAAAATAGTCTTTTTTGTAAAAAATTTTGGAAATAATGCAACATTTTCTGAACTTATTCGCAGCTTTATTCGGGAAATATCTCCATTCTCACTATTGGATACCCAATAAAATACAATACCGATGAAATTCATGTAAGAGGAATGGGGATATATTGAAAGAGTAGAATATATTAAAAACTGATTTGAATTGTATCAACAGAAAGAGAAACACAACAGAAAGCGCATGCTTTCCAAATATTCATTGCAGTAAGAAGAAAATTCAACGCATCCAAATCATAAGTAATTAAAAACATAATTTATTACCAAAAATGAACTCTGTATGAAAGATCACTGAATACCCAAATGATAATATTACTGATAAAATGAGCAGAGGAAAAAAGAGTGTATGATTTCTATATTTGAAAACATTCGTATGTAATTCATTTCCATCCATTTTTTCAAGGGACTTTTAAAGTCATAAATATCAATAAATGATATGAAATTTTAAAAATAAGTGTGTATCGACATTAGAGCTTTATATCTAATTTAACGCCATAAAGTTAAATAGGTGTGTAGTGACTAATTTAAATGCATAATGCCATAATGTGCATTCAAAATTTATTAAAATTTATTTTATTATCTAAAATTTATTTAATTATCAAAATTTATTTTTTATTAAACATAATGGAAAATGTGCTGAAATAACATCAAAATCAATATCATTAGATATGGAAAAAATTGTTTAATTTACTTGGAAGAGATTTGGTTTTGATCCCGAAACATTCCTACAATTTATATTATTTAAATTCTTTAACAACTTTCGAAACCAAATTTAGCGTATTCAAATAAAATAAAAAAATGGAAAAATTTAAAATGATTTTGAATTTATATAAAAAAATAACTTAAAAATTAAATTAAGACTATTTAGCTCGAAGACTTTTGAAACAAAATCTAAATTAATAATAAATATAATGATTATAAATGTAAATTACCCATATTAAATTATAATTTTTTAACTTTTTTATATAAATAATACATTTATTACTTTTTAAAGCACTTTAAGAAACTAATCTCTAAGATAATTATATTCTTCTCACAGTAAAACCTGGTTTAACTATTTATTTATTTATACTATTAACTATAGACATTTTTCTTATGGTGTTTTAATTAATTTATTATGACTTTTACAAGGTCTTAGAATAGTCTCTCTCAGTTAAACCTTAGGCCATTTTTTAAATTCTTGTCCTAAATTTCTTACTTGAAAGGTGCATGTGTGGGCTAAAAAATTTAATAACATGGTATATTTAATTTATTCGTAATTCATTTATTTTTGCTTTATCTCATTAATAAAACTATTTAGATCACAAGGACACCTAGTTATTAAGTCATTATAAAATTGGAATTAATCAGTTTCCTGGATTAGTGGCAGCGCTTCTCGATCTCCCACATGTCCGAGGTTCGATCCTCAGGCTGGGCCAGGTCAACCTACTCAGACTTTCATCCCTTCAGCGGGTAGAACACCAAGCATGCTTGGGAACTGAACTCTGGAGGTTTCGCATTAGGGTAACCACCCAACTGGGACCTATGTTTCGTACTCCAAGGTAAAAAAAAAAAAAAAGAAGTGTGTGTATGCATCGTAGACTTCCTATGAGCGCCGCAGTTTTTGTTTTAGAATTAATCGGCTTCTGTTCATTGAAAGACGCTTTCAGTGGAAGCAAGTTATATGGTTTCATGAAATAGTTTAAAATGTTTGTAACGTAAGAAACATGGCTAAGTTCAATAGTTTCAAAAGTTAAAACCTTTTATTATGTAAACACACGAGAAGTTTTACATTTTTAAGAATGTATATACTTAATTATTATGACATCAGGAAATGATCAAGTCACGACTAGTTTAAAGGCTTATAATTTAAGTTAAATTTTATTATGAAAAGTTTTTTCAGAAGCAGAAAAAATAACAGAACTAAAATAATAATTCTGATAATGACTGCAAGAATTTTACCCAACTTTTAATATCTGTTAATGTAAAATTTGCAAAGCTTAAGTGAATTCCAATAAAAATGTGAAATTATGTTTTCTTCCCTTTGATTCCTTAAAAGGATCCTAAATACTCTTCAATTCTTACATATTTTAATTTTTTTTTTTTTTTTTTGCTCTTAAATATTTTGTAAAAATTGATTTTTATATAATATTAGAAGAAAATACTGTAAAGAATAAAAATTTTAAAAGAAAAAAAATCTTGTTTAAACAGTACAATATAACTTTACTTATATTTTGTATTTCAATATTTCCCAAATTTTAATTTTTTAGTAAAATAAATATCATATTTTTAATTGCTTTAAAATATATAAAATTTATAAAGGAAATAAAAAAGAATAAAATATTTTTAATGAAACAAATATAAACAATTTTTCTTGCCATTTAATGGACATTTTAATATTGAACTCTTTTCCTGAAATAAAAATTTTAATTAAGAGCTTCAAGTTAATTAGGTAAATTTGGAATTAATTTTGATCATACGACATAATGATTATAATCTTAATTTCCACATTAATTCCTCCATATATCATTATCATGATTTAAAGTCTTAGGTAACAAGCAAAAAGGATACAAGTTTCAGATTGCTCTAAATATGAAGGTTAAACCAGAATGTAATAAAACAATTTTAAATATGTTTTTTGAAACATTTTTATACGTCAATAAATTAGATAAAATAAATTTTAAGTAAAATCTTCAAATACTTGTGACTAGAATATTTCAATTTGAAAATAAAAACTAACGATACATGTTTTCAAATAAAAGTCTTTTTCCAAAATTCATGTATTTATAAATTAGTTTCAAGTTTCATTATTAATAATACCAAATAAGTAAATTATTATTTATTTATTATTACTTATAATGATTTGGTTTTATTAATAATAATTATAAAAATTAATTATTGTTATGAATATATAATTAATGCATATTATCTATACACAATTTGGATAAAAAAAACTAAGAGTGTTTTTAATTTTTTTCACACTTAAAATTTTTAAGAGTGCATAGTGTTCATTATTGTTAATCGTAACAATAATAACAATATATTTCAGGTAAATTAACCGTAATAATAATTTATATATAATAATTTCCTTAAAACAATTCTTCTAAAATAATATATTTTAGGGCTCGACCCTGAACAGCTAGTGCTAAGCACGTCATGTTTAATCTTTTACTATATGTGATGAAAAATGTCAAAACCTCAATTAATAGAATCGCAGAAAAGTAGTTCTTTAATTAGAAAAGAAAATTATAAATCGAAGGTTACTACTTGTTCACTTGCTTTCATTAAAGGAGACTGAAGAAGGCAAGATTATCTTGGCCCCATCTATCAGCCGAGAACCGAGGCTTGCTGCTGCACATCAGTCTTCAGAGGTATTTTAATGACCTATTATCGGTGTTCATTACTTCTGTCCTGTTGCCTGCACCGTCAGGCCGCTGGAAGTGTCCAAACAATATACTTCACTTAATTAATAGACTTCGTGATAAAAAGCGAATTCCGCTCCTTTCTTCGGCTGGAGGTTAGAACAGCTTTTTATCTGCGATCGCTGCTCCCAGCATCCTGTCCCGCAAAACTTCACTTAATTGTGATAAATCGAAGAGGAACAAATTAACAATGATTAATCGATTCTTCCGCCCCATCAAGAGGTGCTGAATCAGGACCTTGCCGTCATACGGTTTTCCAGTCGCTGTTTTTATTGGTGTGGGTCTGGGAAAATGACGACCATCCCACTTCTATGACCTATCTGCCTTATTCTGGAATTCAGTTTTGCAATGTCCTGGTTTTATTGTAAGAATGGGAGATACCAGTGTAAAGTAGTAGAACGATATATTGTAAAAGAATTTTTCAGTGTAAAAGCGAAATCAATTAATCTAAAAATTTGACTGTTTGGCACTATTTCTGGTATGTACTTGACTTCAGTTCGTAATCACAGCCAGAAATGTTCTATTTTCCCAAGGCTCTGATCACTAGAATAATGAATTTTAGAAAGACGTCCATTCAAAGCAGTGTGGTGATATATTGTCGAAAAACCTCTGTTGAATATGGAAATGAGGTCTTAATTACTGCCTCAGATTCTAATAGACACAAACTTGATGTTTTCCAGAACAGCATGTTGCGTCTAATCACTGGAGGAGCTAAATCAACTCCTATAGTTGCTATGAAACTCCAGACCGAATTGCGACTCTTGGGTGATAGATGTTATTGAAATGCTATGATTCTTGCTGAAAGAATTTGCAGAAGAAAGAGAAATTTTCTACGAAATTACAGCCCATCGGTTGAGAGACTAAAATCCCATAGATTATTTCTTTCAACTATTAATGATCTCTATGACACTTATGATATCCCTACTCCAGATCACCAGATTTTTCCAGGGGAATGGGATCCTATTGTGGATCTAGATAGATTGGTGGTACATCTAGATCTTGTTTGGGGAGTTAAAAAATAGTACACGCTACAGAGTGAGTTGAAAAGTGCTACTCTGGCTACAATTCATAGCAGATACACCCTTCTGAGGATTGGCACCATATTTTCACAGGTGGCTCTCCAGAGAATGCTATAAAAATGCTGTTGCTCGAGTGTATTCAAAAGATTTTAATATAAGCTGCCCTGTGGAGAAATACTACAATAATTTCTATGGCAAGCTTGCTGCTATAGCTCTTGCAATTGACAAATTAAGAAACATTCATGATCAAAAAATTGTTTTCCTTGTTGATTCACAAGCTTCTTTCCATTATTAATCTTATAATAATAATACACTAGTCCACTCTTGCAGAATGAAGCTGCATGAACTTATTGAAATCAAGGAACACGTTGCTCTTCAATGGATCCCGAGCCACTGCGATGTTTTTGTAAATGAGGAGGCAGACTGACTTGCAAAAGATGGTACCGTTATGATCCAGCCAAATCCCGCTTTGCCTTTGCTTAACATCAAAAGTGTAATCCTCAGTAAAATAAAGGATGACAGAGTTTCCCTTTATGCTGATGCGGCTATGGACAGGCAATGGAAAACCCTACTTGATGGGAACAATAAAATCCCTGGCTCCTTACCGCCAGCTGTTGGTGTCGCTTGTTTCCGGGTGACAACTGTACATGATTATTTGCAAAAGCATCTACATCTAATAGGTGTAAGGGACTGTGCTCGTTGTCCACTGTGCAATCATGGTGATATGGATGTCGCTCACCTCACGAACTTCCCTGAAGATTTAAAGTTTATGACTGACAACTCTTTTGAGGCTCCAAACCTATACAAATATGCGGGCAAGCAGTCAGGCGGAAGAAAGCCACACCTGAGTTTCAAGGGAAATCTGGGATGGACTGTGTATCCTTGAGCAGTGAGGCTCAGGGCTTACTAGCAGGGTCAAGCAATGCTTTATCATGGAGGCATATATTCATTTCATCAGGAGTTTCACTGAATGAAAAGAGAGGCTTTTCAAAGGTCTCTGGAGGACCCTTGCTGCCTTTTTGGCCATAAAGTCAGCAGACTCTTTCCCAGGAATCTCGCAGTGATCTGGGATCCACTGGAAAACAACAGAGATGGATGTTGATAGCTCTCTGCACTCCAGTAATCGAGTATTATCAGTATATTGCTTGTTTGCAAGAGATTGAAGAGCGGACTGGGAGTTTGACAATATAACCACTGTGCAGAATGACGAGGGGCGAATAGCCCATTGTTTTAATGCGATATAAATCGTCTCGATTTCGCCCTCATAATAGGTAGAATGGGCCCTTATTGGTGCATAACATGAGAAAAGTTCACAACACACACACCGTGCACCCGCACGATCTTCATCGTTGAACATTGATCCATCTGTGTATACATGTATCTCTTGAGTATTTGTTGTCAATGGTGGAGAGAGCAATGGCAAGAATCTGTTGATCACTCATGTGATTCTTGTTAACCTGCATATCCAGCTTCAGATGCACCGAGATCTCTCTACAGCTCACAGTGCAAGCAGGTCTACAGAGAAGTTGATGATTGAGGTTCATGTCAATGACTGCAGAATGAGTGTTTTGGATAAAACCTTATTGGGTTTTAAGATTTATCTCTCGGGTAGCCTCGTAATCCCTCCAAAAAATAGTGTTGGGTAATTGTATTAGCTTTTCAGAAGAAGGACAGCCTCTCTTTCAATTATGTTTCTTATTGGAGGGTTTTGGGTTAAACACTGTATTGCTAAAATAAGAGTGGTTCTTACAGCTCCAGTAATAATACGGTGTAATGTGCCTTCACGTAGTGCATCCTATTTAATACCAAACATGCTACGGCTTTGCCTCCTTTCTTGTATTTCTGAACATTTTTATGAGTTTTTTTTTCCAAGTAAACATTATTTTTATATTTTCAAACTCAAAATCCTTGAATTTTGTTTGAGAATAAATTGTTTTGAATATCACAATATTTTTTTTAGGCCTCATGATTTAAGGATGATGATGTCTCTATTTTAGACAACCTCGGAAAATAAATTAATTCAAATAAATAAGCCAAAAAAAGAAAAGAAAAGAAAATTTTTGCCATGTTTATCTCGATGAAGAAAATAATTAATAACAGTTTCAGTGAGAATTTAAATACACACACAGAAACAAAGTTACTTTCGTTATTCACTTTATAACAGTCTAATTTCATTTTTTAATTAGAAAATTTTATTCATATTAAAAATTTTATTCCAGTTTAAAAATATCTAGAGTTTAGCCTATCTCCTTCATTAGAAATGATTTGCTTGCACTCTATTTCGTTTGCTTCTATCTTTTCTCAGTACCGATTTACAGTTACTAACATCTAGCACCTGCCTAACGTTATGAAACACGATTTGGTTCTTCATATCTAAAAGTCATTCCTCAATAACTATTTGCTTACATTTCTTAAAACGAAAGTACATTAAATGAATAAGAAATGAAGTTTTCTTTCTATCTCTTTCGAATCATATTCAAAATGAAATTCTGGCACAATCAACAAAATGTCTTTTAGATGAAATTTAGAATATTATAATACCATATATATAAATTTGTATTATACTTGAATCAATAGAAATATAATGCAAATTTTATCATTTTACTTAGTAAATAAAATAGGGTATTAGTAGTATATTAATATCATTAAAATGATGAAGTTATTTTCAAAACATTTCTGCAAACAAAATACATAAAAATTATTTAATTAATAAATTACTTAACAAAATAAAGAACAATTTCTTAATAAATTAAACTACATATATTTGTCAAAATATTTCTTCAAATCATTCAAGAAAATCTCTGTTTATATAATTTTAATTTATTATTTAAAGAGATTACATTTACTTCTAGAAGGACTTGCATATAAATCAAACTAAATATGCGTGGTACTTAACGTTAAAAGTATATTATTCAATTTTAGAAAATTAACTTAGGTCAAATTTTTATTGCTTATTTCCTATAAACAGAAGTGCAATTTGTGAGAAAACTTAATTTTTTTTTATTGGTATTTTGAGAGCTAAAATCTTTAATAAATTATTTAAAAACTATCAGAACTAATTCAGTTTTTTAAATACAATTTTCTGTATAAAAATTGCATATATATATATATATATATATATATATATATATATATATATATATATATATATATATATATATATATATATATATATATATATATATATATATATATATTAAAAAGTGCCTTGTAAATGTACTCGTTTTCCTCACTTACAATAGTCTAATTAATCAAAACGTAATTTTAAAGTGATATTCTTTAGAAATTAATTTTTTTAAGAAGTTTGATTATATCAAAAGAATATTGCATTCAATACCTTATTTCTCAGTATGTTTCTCCAAACTTTTCCGAAAAGAAATATCAATAATTTGAGGAGTTTTTTTATAGACACTGTCGCAACCCACAATTTTTACAATAAACTGTAGTAAAATAAGGAGTCCATTAAATTTCTAAAATAATATACCAAAATGATTTTTACAAATTACTCATTACATTTGGCAGAATACATTTAATGTAAAACACTTGGAAAATTAAAACATGGGATTTCATGTAAAAAAAAAAAACCATGCTTTCAAACATATGTAGTACAATGTTATAAACAATTCATGGAGTTTAGAACGATTCATTTTTATGTGAATTACATTAATAAAAATGAAATGCTCTGAAATACAGGCTTAAAACGAATATTAAAAAATAGGCACATATATTTGAATTATGTCAAAAGAACAAGATACTGAACAGTTTTTCTCAAACATAATTTCAATTAGAATATTTTTTAATTATGCTTTTTGGTGTATCGATATTATATACATATATATATATATATATATGTATATATATATATATATATATATATATATATATATATATATATATATATATATATATAAGTATTAACATCAATATCCCAAAAGATCATTTTCAAGTTAAAAAGGGCATTATTATTTTCAATGAAAAAACACTTTGATTTTTCAATAAAATTAAAGTGTGTGTGTAAGCCATTTGAAAATTTGGAATCATTATGTGTCTCAGGCATTTCATGAAAATTGACTGAATAGAATGATATTAAAACTTTTTATTGTATGAAGAAAAAAAATATATTTCCTATGTAAAATATTAAATAAATATTTTCGCAATATTCATATAGAAGGTCATATGACAATTTTCCGTTTCCAATAATTACTCAATTTATTGTAATTGATATTGCTTTCAAAATTAATTATATATTTAATTTCATTTTTTTTTACATATTTGTGACATTTATTGAAAATTTATGCTTTAATTCATATTATATCAGTTCAGAAACTAAGTAGATGCACATTTTTTACTGGCCTTAATTTTGCAGTTTTTAAATAGAAAAAATCAAAATCTGCATTACATTAGTTTTGCTTATATAACAGCAGTTTTCAGGTTCGAGTCCGAATGTCTGAACACAAGAGAGAGCACTCACCAGGCGTCCCGCATTGTTGTTGTGGAGGTTCATGAGCGCCCGGACGTCCCTCTTCCGCTCGCTCCTCTCCGGGGCGTCGACGAACTGTCTGGCGAACATCATCCCGTACCGTACATTGTCCGAGCAGCCGCCCCACTTCCAACCGTCCGGCATGCTCTGCCCTTGTCGGGACGTATCGCACGAGCAGTCTGTCAGGTTGCCGGCGCTACACGCCTGCGTCACCGCATGCGTCGCCCCTGCGCTGGTGATGGCGTAGATGAACGCCGTTTCCCTGCTGCCTGAAAGAGGAAAGAGACGCGTCACCTCACTCCATATCACGCGGGAACAGGCTTCGAGTTTTATTAAAAAGATAGGCTCTTTTAACAGCAACTAATATATTAAACGTAGATAACCGAGAGTTTCAAGTGGAAATTTGTGTGTGTGTATATATATATATATATATATATATATATATGGAAAAGAAAATAGGGAAAATTTTTGAAATTGTAAGTAAGAAAATTTCTCTTAAGGATCTAAGTTGGTAAAAGAAATTTACGATGCACACTGTAAAAAAAATAAGTGAATTTTATGAATATTCTATGCCTGTACAGATATTCTTGTTACAAAATAGTAAAATAAATAGACACCAAAGTACATAAATTAATAAAATGAAATTTAAAAGCATTTTTGAATTTAAAACCAAATATACTCAGATTATTAAATAAAATATCTTACCTCGTTTTCAAATTTACACACAAATTCATCATTTATAAAAAGCATATAAATCAGAAGAAATAGTTAATAATACAATATAAAAATAAAAACAGAGAAAACTGAAAAAAAATTAGGTATTGTCAAATGTAGATTACTTGTAATGTAGATTAATGTGTGTGTGTATAAAAATGCATGTACATAAATGCAATGGTAAATGTATACTGTAAAATGTGCTTGTATATTCACTTAAAAAGTATTCACCAAAAAGCTAGAAATCTTTATTTTTGGTGATCTCTTATAATTTTGTGTAAAAAAACTGTGGGGTTGTCGTGATTTCTTATTACTAACTCACATTGTCTGGATCTATATAAAACCTGTGCAAATGAAATTTTCAAATGAAGAATAAAAGTTGCTTTTAAACACAAATGCTTAGAAAACTAACAAAATGCACTTATTAAAGCCACACATTTGATTTATAAACTCTCTGAAATAGACTTACTGACATCTCTTCCACAAGAGCCTTATATCTGCTGCTCTAGAAACGATCTTAGTTACGTCACCCAAAATAAGCAGTAGCTGCGGTCGCAGTTAACTTCTGATATCCATGTCAGAGATTGAACACCGGAATAATAAACAAGGAGGAAAAGAATCTTTCTTTTTTTATACTTTGATCAAAGGAATGCGAGAGAAAAAGATGTAATAAGTTTTCCTGGGTAGAACTGAGAGTACATGTACGGGGGTGGGTGGGGGTTGTTTTCGAAGATGTCCGCACCTTGTCATCTCGACATAAATTTCCGATGTCTTATCACTCGGTGTGATCGGAACGCGCTTGTCACTGCTGTCAGAAGGACAAAGGGATAAAAAAAGGGAAAAGAAATAGAAAGATCATCATTTCTCAGCTTGTCTTCCTTTGTGAAGGAGATAAGCCATTACACCAAGATCTCTCCCTTTTTATCCGTGGGAGGGAAAAAGGTAGTTTTCCTGGGGTAGAAAGGTGGTGACCGGCTACTGAATCTGTAGATTACAATTGACCTCTTCCTCCTCTCATTCCCTTAGCCTAGTCTCTTTATATGGAAAGAAAACAAGTGGAAGATGACAGAAACTTTTGAAAATGCAAAGGATCTTTTTTACTTACTGACGACGCTTAAAATATGATCAAATAATTTGAATTAGAATTCTTTGTGCAATACGTCACACAATATTACAACTTATAATCTTTTATGGAATGTAGTTTCATTGATTTTAACTGTAGAGCTATAGAAGGGGTCAGAGGGCTATTCTTTGTAATGTTACAGGAACATAAGGTGATGATGTAGAACATGAAGCCAGATCATATCAAAATATAGAAATCAAATATTGATATTTGTGAGCAGTAATTGGAATTGCGAGAACATTCTTCCCTACTATGTTATACAGCTTTTAGTTTTAAGAAGGAAAGAAATCAACCTTCTTTTCTATTTTTTGACACTGAAATCGCAATGCTTAGAGATTATTCAGTAAAATATTCGAAATCTCTAAAACATTTCCTCAAGTGAGATGTGATTTGAAAACGGGAGGCGCTTAATTTGTGGTAATATTTTACATGGCAATACTACCGCAGAAACTGGTGGTGGTAACCAGTTAGAATAGCTTGAAGTTGTGACACAACCATTATGTGAGGACACTACTTTCTATATTGTCTTGGTATGGAAAGAAAAATGTACCAATCTCATCAACTGGCTGTGATTCAAAAGGCATGATATTCGCTCATCACTATCACTTGTAAAACTTTAAATTACTCACTAAAAACTGAGCTCCGGAGCATTTTATCTATTTCAACCGACGATTTCATAGGATATATCGAGCATATCAACATTTAGTTTTTTGCTTGATTCAGAATAAAAACCTCTATTTTCTGGTTTTAAAAAACAAATCCATTGCCAACTTATAAAATAATTAAAAATTACAATCCATGCTTCCTTCAAATGATTATGTGAATTTTCTTATTTGATTGAAATTGCGATTTGATAGAAGGCCTCCATCTTTTATTCCCTTGTTTAATTTAGAATCAAAATATTCATTTTCCAGCTTTGAAAATTATTTCATTAAAATCCAATAAAATAAATAACATTAATAAGTAAAAATTCTAAATGAATGCGTCAGGCTTTTGTCACTTAACATAAAATTTTCCCTAAGTGAACAACTTACCATATAAGAATAATATCGTGTCTTATAATTTAATAATGTTAAGATGATGAATGAAAACACAACACTAGATGCAAAATGAACCATAAAGTGTAATAAAATAAAAACAAAAACAAATCGGAAATTCTTTCTTCCATACAAATTATTAGAAAAGTATTCTTCTAAAACATATACAATATTCCTTTAAATTTTGAATTTGTGTAACTTTTTAAATGGTTTACAAGACCTAAGTTACATTTTATAAAACATTATTTCAGTATAATATATTTTAATAGATTTACAACTTTTTCCTTTTTTTTTCCCAGCTTAAAATCTTGACCGATATTCTTTAAGCAAAAATTTTTTCAAGTAATATTAAAATTCTCTATCATGGTATCAAAATGTTTATATTTTACTTCAGAAATATATTCTAAAACAAGAAATCAATTGATTTGAATTGACCAACTCTTATTTCGAATAAGAAAAAAAGCATTTCTCAATGTTACTTTATAATTTCGCAAATCTACAAACGCTATAGCAAATGTTTTCTTCGATTTTATAGTTATTTCATATAACTAATTTCTTACTTTTTCTCTAGCGTTTACGACACAAATTAATACAAAATACATTCAATATTTAATGGATATAATATTACTGATTTCTAAGCAATTGATATTTAAGTTTAGATTAAATTACTATTGCACTTTTCATTTAGAAGTTACACATATTTTTTAAACACATAAGTATTTCACTTGAGTCTTTTTACAATAAATTTATCCATAGATGGCAGCATTGTTTCCTAAATATCAAATAATTGTTAAAATTATAATATTATTTTTTATAGTTTTACAATTGAGCCAAATGTCTGCCAATTTCAAAGGCTCGCAGTTACTTACAATGAGAGTACTCTTATAAATGGTCTTATTCGTAGTTTTAAGGAATAACCTAGTTTTACAATTTTTAGTCCAATGTTTACATTATGTCATTTCCCGTGATGGAATTCTGTCTTATTTGTCTCAAATTTATAATTTTGAACATTAGAGATTTACTAAAATACAATACGGTAATTCTGTTTTCAAAATGCGAGACACTTCTGTCACAATCAAATGTATTACGTGGTGGAGAAATACCTGATAACCAGGTGCTCCGTCGCATATGTCTGTGTCTAGGTATCAAAATCTCGGGTTCAGTAACAGACACTGTTGAAGAAAAGGAATGAGCGTAGAATTTTGTTTTCCACAGACTCACTTGGGAGTTCATTGATTGGGTCTTCGTGGTCATTTTTTGTGAATGAAGGTTTTGTTGCCACATATCTACAGTGGATTCCTAACAGCAATGAACTCTTAAATCTCGTTTAGAAAACGAATTTATAAAATAGTGAACTGAAAATCAATGCACTAATCCAGGTGTTGCCAATCTCCTTGATTCTCCGAGCCAATTTTCATAATTTGAAAATTTTCGAGAGCCGCAATTAAATTTGTATTTAACAGGTATGGAAAAAGGTATTAATTTTTTTTTTACATAAATTACATTATTTTACTTTCTTGATAATTCTTTAAATTTGACGACTAACTGGCGACAATACTTCTTAATAATTCTTTCAGGTGTTTTTATGTTACTACTGATTGGTGTTTGGATTTCACGAATTTTAAAGAGAAATAAAATGATTCATATAAGTACGTTGTTTCGAATATTTCGAAAAATAGTGTTTTTTATTTTATTTTATTTTTTTTAATTCAGGATATTTTGATTCTGGTACAAATTTCCAAAATTCAATAATCGGTGTCGACTTATATTTTAATCGTAGAGCTTAATCTTCTCTCGAGCGCATTTATCGAGAGCCATCAATACTTCCTCAAAGAGTCACAGGTTGGCCACCCCTGCACTAAACAATGGTCAGTTTCTCCCTTAAAATTCAGCAGCATTTAAGTGTTGCATTCCATCTATGATGATAAATGTAATGAACATTAAAATGTTTTCCAATGGCTTTCATCAATACACGCTCTCAACAGACTGTTCTGAAAGCTATAGATGATTCTACAGAAATAAAATATTGTGACGATTTTCTGAGTTATTAATTTAGTTGGCTTTGAATTCTGAATAAATTAATAATACGAATGAAGTCTCAAGGCACACAGCAAATAATGTTATTACTGCGTTAAACGTAAACATTTTATTTCAAGTAACCTGTTTAACATTTATAACCCCATGTAAAATGCCAATTCAGCTGGCAATGTGGATTCAGAAAATTGCAGCAGATTTTTAGAGCTCTGTTATAATGAACAACTTAAAGCAGCTTGCAGTGAAGGAGCTGCATAATGAAGATGGCAGCGGTAGGCCACTGAAGAAGGCATTCAGTGTATTCATCTCACTTCACAAAATTGCTTAGAAAAAAAGGCACAGAATGGAGCGGTCCGACCTTTTGTTCCATTTGTGGCAGCATTCCTCAATTTCGAAACTGGATCTCCCATCATTCCGTGCTCCATAAAACGTATTTTAATCTCCGATAATTGGATGTAATCAATAGCGATTGCGAAAAAGGAAGGAAGAGGGAAAAAAAATAATAAAAGAAGTAAACTCTGAAATGACAGCTGCGGTTACAGGGTATGAGGAGTGGGAAAAGGGGCAGGTGTATTCCCCACCCTCCTGAAGCGGGATATCAGATGTCCCTTCTTTTATCCCGCCGACGCACGTCCGATTGGGAATCTTTCTAGGACGGGGAGAGGCAAAAAATGATTTTCGCGGGTGGATGCTCCCGATCCCGCAGGCTCCTTTTAAATCTGGAAAAAATCGTTGCCAAAAGAAACCAAGTCATCCTCATACTCAACTATTAAAAACGAATCACTTATTTATTAGTATTGAACTGAATGAAAGATAACCTCTGTTATTTAGTTGTGAGAACTTCTTTATATTTTAGTGTACAAGTGCTTCACTGTAATTTTGGTTCTCTGATGTAAAGGTAATCTAAAATGAAACATCTTTCTATTCTGATTTCTTTTCCAAAGGAAATGAAGGATCACGATTAAGATCCTTGTAAATTAACTCTACAGATAATGAGAGATGAAGATCGCACCGATTTATATAAGTTGCGTGCTTTATTAAAGACCAATTTTTTTCAAGTGGTGATGGCATGGGAAGTGATAAAAGTAGTATGACATTATGAAGCAACTACACTGCTATGCTAATACACTTGCTCTACGAAAGGAAGTAGTTTCCAAATCGTTAATATATTATACTTTCTTGATTACACCTGCCAACTCAAGAATGTACTTTATCATTAAAAAATGCTTATCAAATACATTATCTCAAGCCGTCAAATGGATGCCGTCACCTAGCTTATAAGACTTTATGACATGATTGTTTGTTTATTGCTCAACAGAATTTTTTCTGTGACACGAAGGCTGCCGATAATTTGAATACTGTAAGAAAATATTACATTCTATGCTTACAAAGCTGCTAGCAACAGCTACTGACAAAATTACAGTTTAAAACATATCCATTGCTGCGGTATGGAAATTCAGAGAAGAGGGACCCCAGTGGCCTATTGGTTAGGGCATTGGCCTTGAAAGGGCGGTGTTCGGTTCCCAATGCCGCCAAAGACCCACAGAGTACATGCGATATACGCGCTCGTTAAATCTGTGGAATCGAAAGTTTTCTAGCCGGTTGTTGAGCAGTTACCATGGGTGTGATGGTCTGGAGAAAATCCCCCCTCCTCTTTGAGATCAATGTCAAAATGGAGGGAGTGAATCCCCTGGTGGTACCATCTATCAGAGGAGTTGAGAGCAAAGACGCATTCGTAGTGCTCTGGTTAAACGAAAGACGCAACCCTACTGACTTAAAATCGCCTAGCCAACAGCAAAGCGAACTTAGCTTGTTCAAGCGTCATAAGTAACAATAACAAGAGCAACAGAGAAGAGGGTGCCAGATCTTCAACTCAACTCATCAAATGATTATGGTTTATCAAATGGGAATCATTTTATTGATTCTATTAGATGCTGAATTAAAGACAGAGTTAAATATGCATTGGTATTCTTGTTATCGAGATCTGACTCATTGTCAAACGTTTTGTTGAAATTACCAAACGGTTTATAAGAAATTACTATTCTCTTTTACACGAGTATATTCTCTAAACAATAAATTCTCAAAAATTTTTATATGAAAATTAGCTACATTTCAGCAATTATTTTTATATTTCAAATTTTGCCCAAAATATGGAAGGTGCGGCCATATCTGCAACCAGTCCCGATATCCGAGAATACCAACATATTTGGTATCACATAACAGACACTCTAAAAGCAGAAGCCGTTGTAAGTTTTAAATAAATTTTTTAAAAGTTGCAACGCTCTTAACAATCTGCTTTTTGAAGACATTTAAATATCAGCTGATTTTAGTCTTTCGCAAAGACTTTTTGCATATAGCGGTGCATAAAAAATCGGAAAAATCCCAAGCCCCCACTCCAACAAGATGTACAAGCAGAAACGCGACATCTGTACTTCGCTACTCAACAGTGGCTGGTATCGAGCTCGGCACTTTCCATTCTAAAGAGCGCGGTTTTCGAATGAAGTAGAATAATTGCATATTTCAATAACTACATTACTACAATAACTAAATTGCATATGACATAACTGCATTTCAATAACTAAACATTTTTATTAGAATTCTAACAAGTGCCACGCTAGTTCGTCTGTCCGTTTCGATTTAGAGATTCAGAACCTAATTTTTGCTTTTTTTTTTCTTTCATTTTTCCTCGAACAACATCCATCTTCCTTGTGTATCGGAGTAAGTAAAACTGGAAGCGCTCCTTTTATTATCTCGAACAATCACTCACCACAGATTACCGTATTATTTTCAGCTCCTACCGAAAAGGAAAGGAAGATTTGCATTCTCAGTGAGCGAAAAAAAATTAAAAATAAAAAGCACCGCCAGTAGGCTTCTTCATCCGCCCCCTCCCCCCGAGGGAGAGCTGTAAACACCGACCCCCCGCGGCTGACAACAGGACTCTGGAAGAAGCCTCCGATTCAGATCCGCGCCTAATGAATGAATAACACGGATTCAGAAGATGGAACACACCTGAAGTCTCAATTCTCTTCCTCCTTTCTTCCCCCCCCCTGTGAGTGGATGACTGCCCCCACCCATCCAGTGACCCCGCGCCGCAAGACGGGGTGCATCGCACTAAAAACAATTGTAGTAGTAAAAGTGAGAACGTGCTTCATCTGAGTCAATACATGATATAAATTTCAATTACACGGAATTTAGAAATGAAACTAGGAGGAAAATGTGTTTTTGACAAGAGATACATTTGGTGAACATCAAAGTATATAAGACTGGAAAATTCAATAAAATACAAAAAATCTTCAATTAGGCAATTTTATGTACAATACATTTTGGAAAAAAAAGTTGAGTTAAACATAAATCAAACGAAATGCGATTAAAATGAAAAAAATTTGAAAAGTGTGGCGTCCAGATAATTAACTAAGGACACCATTTAAATATTTAACGTTAAATCATCGTTTTTTTTCTTTCTTTTTCAGCAAATAGTTTAAAAAAATAATAAAATTGCAAAACGATGCCTTGCCTCAGAAGCGAAATACAACTCGAACGAGAATGCAAACTCGACCCCATGAAAGCACAAACTGTTCTACTGAAAAGACATTCAAATGGTGAGCGCTTTACCTTTCATTTCGACAATTCGTGGTTTCGAATGCCACCTTGAACATGGATGTTTTTAGTGATTCGAAATCCTCTTTAAGTTGTTAGACCCGGTATAATCGACTATCGTGTCCACAAATGATTGTTGAGCCACAGCACAAGCTATGAAACTGAAATCCAGATGTGGTGAATCATTCAGCGATCATTTGAGTATTTACAAATCAATGAATAATGGAGAGGGAAATAATGCATAGCAAAATAAAAGTTTAAAATTATTGAAGTACAGAAAAATAATTTATTCGCATTAAGTGCAACCAGATTGTTGCTTCGAAAACATCTAATCTTGAAGTGTTATTGTTAATTACTGGGATTAAAATTTCTTTCGTATCAGCGTTCATTACTCAAGAACTTATAATTATTTTAAGCTCCCTGTTCCTAACGGGTCATACATTTCTTAAATAAATTACTGTTCTATGGTTTAAGTATCAAAATAAAATATTTAAAAATAAATAAATAACTCTATAAAAATCTTGTATAAATGTTTTTTAAATGCATCTGCAATTTGTAGAATTTAGAAGAAAGGGCTGCAGATGGCATTGCAAACATAAAAAATAATTAATTTACTTTATAGCTTAATTGTAGCAATGACCTTGACAACATTCGTTCTCATTGCACCTGAATGCACAACAAATCTTACATTGCACTATTTTGAAACTGCATCCAAAGACGCAAGTTCTAATGAGTCAAGAAAATTTCAGCACCAAATGTATATTTGTTCAGTGTCATTGAAACATTTATGTACTCTTCATTAAAAACATCCCTAGCCAGAAAATTTGCTCCAGAGAACTGAAAATTAACGGTTTTTATTACATAAATTATTAAGTGTAATATGAATAAAGTAATTTGCTTTCAATTTTATTGGATATTATAACAAATTTTAAAAAGAAATTAAAGTTAATTTTAATTTTGTTATGAGTATCATATATAATTATTTTTAAGTTACTTAATAATTTAATTTATAAATTTTAAGCTTTAAAAAATAAAATAATATCAAGTTTACAAGTGTTAATATTTAATACACGAATTGATTCAAATTGTATTTAAAGAATAAATTTATTCAAATTTAATCTGCAAAGCATATAGTATGGAAATCATAATGCATAAGAACTCCCATGTGTTTGGAATGCTGATTAAAGTAACATTCAAGGCCTACAGATAGATGAATTGTTGCTATTACCAGAAAAACTGCCCAAATAAATATAGATGTATCCAGCTAGAAATACAGCCTTTCTTTTGAAAACCAGCAAACTGTAAGTTACCTTGAGCTTGTTATTCTGCGGCCAGTTATATTTCCAATCCTTTTTTCAAGCGAGAACGCCCCCTTTATTGTCAATAACTTGTCAACACACCAGGGTCACATCAACACAACAATCGAAATACCAAAAGGGGCCTTTCTAAATGGTGAGTTGAGCAGCGTTCTGCAACGCTCCCCCTTCTTTTTTTGGAAAAGTTTGCTGCCTGCTGGTGGTCCAGGGTGCCACTAAATTAGAAGCCTTTTGCAGACTTGTTTAGCAGCAGCGGGCTAGGAATGCCCATTGTAATGATAGCCCTTTCCTCTGTGGCGGACCGAACTCAAGAGCGACCACCAGGGCGTGAGGGTCAAGAGGGCTTTTGTTGTTTTTCGTGAACACCATGTAAAGGACATTGCCTTTAGTCCCTTAAATAGGTTTCTTTCTGGTTGAAGTCATCACTCCAATATAGAGGACAGAGGGAGGCTCCATTGATCGACCTGAATAAAGATTTTAAATTTTCTCTCAAGAGGATCGGACACAATTGACGGAGGCTATTATCCAGCTTTTTACCTGCTGCACTGGCGCAGTTGTCTGTCCAGATAATCTGAGTGGAAAGAGAGCTGCTCCATAAGTAAATTTAATAGTATTTGATAATATCTGGCAAAACCATTTAAATTCTGACGTTGCACCCGACAAGGTTTCCGTCAACTATTAATTTATTTGTTTCTGTATTATTTGATTAAAACAAAAGTGGCTAAATTCAGCTCTCATTGTTCATTCCTACGATTATTTCTCACTATCTTATTCAAATTTTTATTTTTTTTTTTTCAAAAAAAAAAAAATCGCTTCAAGTTAAAAAAAACTTTCTTTTAATATATTCTTTTAAACTTGTATACTTTTTTAAACTTGATGTTAATAGAATTTTTTTCAAATTTATTAAAAATTTAATTAATTAAATTTAGTTTTAACTGGAAAAAAGAAGTAATATTTTTCTTTATTGACCTAACTAGAAATTGACATTAAAAATGTTTTTACATTACTTGTTTTTACCTTCTACCCTTAAGATGCTTGTAAAACACATGTGGACAAACCCTATTCGATAGTACTAATCTATTAAAGCGGTAAAATAGCTAAAGCACTTGCACATAATACATTAATTTACCATGCATGTAAAACAAGCGTCATACTCGCATGAACTGGACAATTTCAGTACTTCCTGCCGTTTGGTAGTACACCATCTGCACAGAATTCTCGATTTTGTGATTGCTACGCATGTTTGTTTCCTATTTTTAAAAAAATTATTATTTTTTTTATCATACTTTTAAAAATACAGAAATATTACTTTTCCGAGCCGGAAATTCATTATTTCATATTGATTCCAGGTTTTAAGAAATAATTTAAGTGTCTTAATGACATAGTTGTAGCAGAAGGAATCGGAGAAGGAGAGCACGGAAATAGGAAATTTAAAACAGGATAGATTGTAAGCTCGGTTCTATTGCTAATAAGGGGATGTCGTCATATGTTCTGTGTGTATGTGATTTATAACATCCAATGAAGGACTTCAAAGTAAGCATTTTATGTTGATATTATGAAATGAATCCCCCCCCCACTTTTCAGCTCTGCATCCATTGAAATTCTGTATCTGAGTATACAGGTCCGTATCAAAGACAGATGATATATTAGGATTTTTTTTCTCTTTCAATTTCATATATAGCCACCGCAGGATACTAAGTAATTTACTCCTATTTTTCTTTACATTCATTTTATTTTTTTATAATAAAAATGGAATGAATGAAGATTAAATAGAATAAAAAGAAATAGTTTTAGAATAAGATGTCAAGTACCGCAGCTCGATATTTCCCTAATACAATATCTGCTATTATTTAACTAAAAAAATCCAAAACGGGTCTATTATTATCAATAACCTTTTATTATTTTTGCTACGTATCAAACAATATACTAGAAAATACTGTTAAATCTAAAGCAACTTCGATTATTGATAAAAATAGACCTGTTTTTTTTTTGGGATTTTTTTATTAAGTAATAGTAATATTGTAATAGGTCCTTTGATTCTGAAGAACTTTTCACTAACATACCAATTGATAAATTAAATGATGCATTGTTTTTCTATTTTCAAGGTTATAAAAGTTTAGGAAATTAATTAATTGCTGATTTTGAATACTGAAATCACTTCGTCAAATTTATAATAATTTTATCTATTATGGTGAAAATACATTTATTCAAAATTGTGGTGTACCACAAGGATGTAATTTTTCAAGCATACTTGCAATTCTGTTACTACACTATTTTGAACACACTACACTACTTATGTTTCTGTACTACTTTGTGAACGAAGTTTTATTTAAAGATAATTTTATGTCACTTTGAAAGAAGTTTTATTTGAAGATAGTTTTATTTTAATTTGAAATAAGTTTTATTTATCAATATCCTTTTGCTTTTAGGTATATTGATGATTTTATTATTTTCAATAATTTAAATTTTTATATATATTTCTAATATTTCTAAATCTATATATTTCTAAATCTACTTACCCCACAATTAACTTTCTCTAATTAAAACAAATTTATTTCATATTAGCACTGAATTTTTTTTTTTAGATTTATTTATCAGCATTAAAAATTCAATTACTTATGTTGATATTTTTGATAAAACTAATCAATTTAAGTTTAAGATCAGCAAATTCATTTAATAGAACTCCAATATTTGTTAAAAAAATTATAAGAATATTAATTTTAATGAGTTAAATCACATTTACAATATTTGCAATAATCATAAATTCATTAATAATCAAATAAGAAGCTCAACTAATCATTTCAACACAATAATATTCCAGTCAATTTTATTTTAAATCGGTAAGAAGTAAGGAATCACTGGTAAGATTAAAGAAATGCGCAGTTCTAATATCTATAAAAGAGCCACCCAAGCAATGAAGTTCTTTGAAGAATCCCGAAAACACTTTAAATTACTTTACATCTCTTTAAACATAATTTAGCAATAAATCTTTTTAAGCATAATTTAACTTTAAATCTCTTCAAGCATACATTAATTTTTAAATTTACTGCATGTTTCTTAACTACTTTAACTTTTTGAGTTTAACTCGTAATTTTTCAAACTACTCTTGGCAACTGTATTTTTATCCTAATTTTAAATCTATTTTTGGCAATTTTATTTTTTATTTCAATATTTAAATAGGCTTTGATTTGTTGATATTTTGATAGCATATTTGTGATACTATAGTTTCTTCCTTCTATTTTGATATAATTTTTTACTTTCATTTTTTATACAAATATCTTTATGCTACTTTTTTTTAATACAAACACTCTTTGGAGTTATGCTCAAAGACCTGTAGACATATGTCCTTCGTGCATGTCAGAAAAGAGTGTTTAATTTACATAACTGACCATCTGCCTCCTGACAAAAACGTGGCCTTTATGCTCTCCTCTTATTCATTGTTTTATTCTTGTAAGTGATATTCAAATTTTGTCTTACTAGTTTTATTGTTCTTCATGTTGTTTCTTATGTGTGTGTATATATATATATATATATATATATATATATATATATATATATATATATATATATATATATATATAGTGTGTGTGTGTGTGTGTGTGTGTGTGTGTGTGTGTGTGTGTGTGTTATTATAATTACTATATTAATGTTTGCTTCAATGAACTTAATGTATTTCTTAAATGAATTCTTGATGTATTCTTTTTTACTCTGACAGTAACAAATCCCACATAACAAATTACGCTTTTTTTTAAATAAATTCCTGCAAACTAAATCAGTGCTGATTCGTTTTTGAAACAGCACTGATTCAGTTTTCATGAATAAGTTATATTGCCCTATATATGATATGAAATATGATTATGCATAGGGCATATCAATCTCTATATATGATCGTAGTTGAATTGCCTTGCAAACCATAAATTTCTGTTTACATTATTAACCTTTTTTTTAAATTCTCCTGTATGAAAAACACTATCACGTGATATACATCGGGATTATATTTTTAAGTTCCCATTTCTAAATTTGCTTGTTTCTCTTAAAATTAAAAAAAAAGAACCTGATGAAACAAAAAGAGCACCACAAAGAAGACCTTTGTGCCGCTTGTAAATCTATATTTTGCTCTCTTTGGATGAGAAGAAAAAAAGAGTTTTCATTGGGCGTCCGCAGCCAGTGTCCCGGATGGGAAGTTCTTCGGTTGCTCCCTGAAGAGGGGAACAGAGCCAAAAGTGTCAAAAGTTAGTTTCTGAAGCCACGCACTCGAAACGACACGAGGAGATCGATGACGCTTCTGGATCTGACAGTCGGGATAACTGCTGGAAAATAAGAACTTTTTAGCGAACCTCTTTACATGCCTCCGCTTATTTCCTGGTACACATTATTTCAAGCGATTTGGCAACAGCAGTTCCTGATGTTCGATTTCAGAATTCTTTCCGAAGAAAATGTTGCCATATTTACAAAAGTGGTATCTGTTAAAAGTTGCAAACGAAAGTTTCACGTATATTTTGTGAAATACTCCTAAACTCTCTATTAATAAATTTATTTTTGTTTCAGGTATATATATATATTATTCTTAAAGTATTATTTTTAATAATTCCTTTTAGAAACAAACGGGAAACTATTTATAAATTTTGAAAATAACATTCAAATGAATAACATAAATTGTTCATTTGAATATTATTTTCAGCCTGAAATTGGAAACACTATTAAGCAATCAAGAATTATCCACAGCTGATTATTAAATATAATTACAAAAATAATTGGTCTTGGCTGATTGTTTTGGAAATAAAAATATTCAGCTTATTGCACACAAAGATTAGTTGAAGGAAAAATTGTGCAAGTTACACCATTTCGAAATCTGAGAGGATAATTTTATAAATGGTACACAACATTGACAGAAGCAATTCATTTTCCATTTATGAAATAAGAATCTCGTCACCTTATTGTATTCTCGGACTCAGTTTGTTTTGTTTGGCATTTATGGCATTGTTTCACACGAATTTTTCTAAAGAAGACCTTTATTTGATAATAATTTTGAACCATTACAAGCGCATTCATAGGTGAAAAATTAATTTACGAACTATTTAACTGAAGTCTGGAGCCCTCATCACTTAACTTGCTTTAGAGATTTCGGTTGAAAATTTGTAAATTTCACATATCGGAAAAATGGGCCTGTGGACATCATAGGTTATCTCTTTCTCAAACAGCGATAGAATACATACGCACGGCCTCCCACTTTAAAACATGCAGTCATATTACAAAGAAATGGTGAATCTGAGTATAAAATCTTGCTCTTCTTATAGACTCACTAAAAAATTAAAAATTGTTTTATGGAAAAGGATTTTAACTTTAAGAAAAAGTTTTCAAAGGAATTATAAATGCAATTTTTGAAAGATAAGTGGTGCTTAAAACAATTATTTAATTAATTCATTACTCTTACCTAATTCTGAATTTTGTGAGTTTTAGTAATAAAATGAACGTTAAAACGTGATAGGTTTATTTAAAAATCTATCATGTTCAATAACTCTTGTTCATGCAGAATTAGTGATAATAATCGAAAAAGAAATTTTAACGTTAATTTTATTATTGTCGATTCATACTGGTTAAAATAAATGGAAGTCGTTTTAATTATTTAAATAAATTAAAAAAATATTTTATAAATAGTTAATTAAAAATAAAAAAAGATTTTAAAGGAAAAAAAAAACGCCATTTAATCTTATTTTGCATGCATTAATATAATATAGTATTCCAAGATTTTTCTTAGTAATGAAAAATTCTGATCAACATATATTATCACTGAATTATTTACTCGTTTTTAAATAAAAATAAATTACCCAGAATTTTTTGTTAATATGTAATTAATTGATGCCATTAAGAAAATAAAGTATTGTTACGTGAAATAAGTATCATATGAAAATTATGCTCTGTTTTATAAAACAACCAAATCATTAAAATTTTCAGAAAAACATGGGTGCTCTCTTAAAATCAAACAATAGAAAATGTAATTGAATACATTCATTAATCATTTAAAAATTTAAGTTCTTGTTTAAGTATTTTATATTCTATACTTTTAATACTGAATATCAAAATTTCGAAATAAAATATTGTACAAATGTTATTTAACTGATTTCTCGTCATTTAATAAATGTTTAGAAAGCATTTATGAAATTTCAAAAAATCTTATAATGTTACATTTTCTCAGTATTATTAATTCTCATGAGGAATATTTTATAAAATGTACTAACATTAAGTATATATATATATCATATATATATATATATATATATATATATATATATATATATATATATATATATATATATATATATATATATATATATATATATATATATATATATATATATATATATATATATATATATATATATATATATATATATATATATACACCCACACCCACCAGTCTAGGCACATAAATGTGACCACTGCGTACTTTCAAAATTGACGTGAAATAAAAATCACAGAGGCAGGTGATAGCACAGTACAGTTGAGCATATGTAAAGGGTGTGTGAGAGCTTCGGAAAACATTGCAATGGTTGACGTAATGCAGAAATGGAGAAATTAATCCCACGTCCAGAAGAACATGATCACTGGTTTTCGAATCAAGGATAGAAGCATATTCGAAATGGCTAAGTTTGCGAACTGTTCACAATGGTAAAATTGTACAATGCATGGCAAAATATGATTGACCCAAATCAGCAATATGCCAGATGTGGCCCACTATCGGCCATTGATGACAGAAGTGAAGAATGGTTGCGGAGATGCGTCCCGGTGAATAGACCTGCCAGCATTGATCAGTTGACATACAGATGAACCAAGGGGGAACCAACAGTGTCTCCCAAATTACTTTTAAGCGTACGTCGCTGCGTTTGGAGCTCCGAAGCAGATACCTGGTTCATATACATATACTGGTTGCTTTTTATGGTGAAGGAGCCTGGAATTGGCAAGTGAGTACTGCAACTGAACGTCCACTGAGTGGGGACAGATAGCGTTTTACGATGACTTACGCTTTTAAGCATCATTGGACAGAGAGAAGTTATCGTATACGGCGTGAAATCAAATACCCTTTAACCACTGCCGGATAGGTCCAGGTAGGAGGCAGGAGCAGTATAGTCTGGGAAATATTATCCTGGTATTCTCTGTGTTCCCTCAACATTGTTGAAGGCTCCATAGATCAATTTATATACGTATCTGTCATTGCAGATCATGTCCACCCCTATATGTGCATTGTTATTCCTCAGGAGGATGGTATCTATCAGCAAGACATTGGAAAGCGTCATATAGCTGGCAGTGTACATGCCTGGTTCAAAGAGCACCCTGTTGAGTTTACCGTTCTCCTCTGCCCAGCAAATTCACCTGACTCACCAGACTTAAGCCCAATAGAACATCTGTGGGACCATCTCAATGGGATTGTTCGCAGCATGGATCTTCACCTAGCTAATCTAGCGCAGCTGGCCATGGCACTGGAATCAGCATGTGTCAACTATTTCAGAAGACTAACTCATTCTCTTCCTGTACATCCCGCAGATCTGCTCTGCGAAATTCGGTTATTCTGAGTTTTGACAGATATATCCATATATAAAATCTTTGTTATATCTATCATTTGTATATGCCACACACACATAAATGAATGTGCTCATGTGTGTGTACAGTAATTGCTATAAATTAAAATTACTTAGAAACTAGAATGATGATAGTGATGAATAAATGTATACTCGTTATGTGACAAATGTCAAATACTAGCTTACAAGTGTTCAGTAACTAAAGAAATTGATTAGATCATATAAGAAAAATAATTTTTAAATGTATTTATTTTAAATAATTTAAGGCAAAATATTTTTAAAAGAAGATAAATTCAATAAAAATGTATCCATCATTTCTAGAATTTTTAAAGTAGTTTTCCTTTCTAAATTATTTGAATTTGAATACAATTTAGTTACTTTGTTTTAATCTCATTTTGGTTTGTTAGTTGTTGATTTTAGGTTTGGTTGGTATTTTTGGTTTGCTTGTTGTTCAATAGTCTCATTTTGTACATGAGGATTCATTCAACCATTCCGTGGATTTAAAACAGATTCTGTGTTATTACTAGTATCAAAATCGAAATTGAGAAATGAATTCAAGAACTGGCAAGTACAATTAAAACAACCACAGATATAAAAAGATTCTTTAATCCGTTGAAATTTAAATTAACTGTGACATTTAAAAAAATTGAGGATTTTTTCACTTTTTCGAAAAAAGTCATTATTATTTTTACGATTTAAATTTTTAAAATTACAATTGCCATTCACTCACTTAATTAGTCGCTTGCCAATATTAATTTCTAATTTTTATCTTAGTACAATATTCGAAACCTTCTTCTATAATCAATCTAAGTAAATAAAATAAATAAAAAATATGGTTTTTATAAAGTATATGGGCTATTCACAGATGTTAAAAAAATATCACTAAATCTAAAATACGCTAAGTGTAAATATTCCTTAAGAAACAAGCTATTTAGACATCAATAGATTTTGATGTATTTATAAGTAATTCATTGATTAAAAATAAATTTTAAGATGGGAAAAATACAAAACATTAATTTCAAATAAACATTGAATTTCCATTTAAATTTAATTTGTTTATTTTATTCACAATGAAAATTAAATGAATATTTTAGCATGAATGGCAGTTTATTAATTAAAATAAGTTAACTTCCTCATTTATTATGTAGTTCAAATGCAATAAAATTGATTTAATGATTTTATTTATTTCTTTTTATTTAGGAAAATAATACTGTTATTTATTGCTTTTAATTAATTTACTTAAAATAATGAGTGTATTGTAATTGTTTACAATAAAAAAAAGCAAATATTGAAGTGCAAGAAAATTATTTTAAGATTATTAAATTATATTTTTGTTATTTTATTATATGAATTGTTTTTATATTATATGTTAAAATAAATTACACATTTTATTCAATTAAATAACATTTAGTAATATTAACGATTTAAAATATATACTTGAATTATTTATATAGTGAATATTGGGTGCATAATTTAATATTTATGAGATATAGAGAATTATAAACAGGTTAAACTTTAGAGACATAAAATTTTATTTAAAGTATTTGATACAGATTTAATAAATCGAAGGAAAAAGTTTCTTTAGATTAAAAATTTTTCTTTTAAATGAGTTGCTCCAAAGTTTCATTTAGAAAAATTGGGCCATCATGATTAAAGTTTTGATAATTTTTGACATAAAGTCATTATAAATTTCTCATTAAGCGTATCACTAAAAATGAATATAAATACGAACACTTGTTTTATCGTAATATATCTGTTAAACAAAGTTTAATGTGCCTCTATCAGCATTGTGTGTATGTGAATCATTAAATACTTTTATAAATATCTAACATAATTCTAATCAGATAAAAAAAAAACTTATCACATTAAAAATTTTTTTTGGTTAATTATCCCAGTGCTTTTATTAAGCCAGACTATTTATGGTCATGTTAGGCCATAAATATTCCTGAAAATTTTCAATAACTCTTTATACATATTCATTATAAATTTGTTACAAGTTAATAAGGAATAAATTTGGAACAAAATTCTAAAACAAATATGAACATGAACTTTAATTTTATCAGAAGATATATTTTAAAGAAAATAAAATGTGCAGGGAATATATAAGCTTGTCTTGTATAAAAAAAGGTAACATTATCTTAAATAAAATCTAATACAAAAACCATGGAATATCTCTTAATATAAGCCGCTATATATTTTATAACTAAACCTTTAGAAACATTTGCATACCCTTGTTATCCATTACCAATCGCGTTGAATGCCTGTGGGAAAAGGAATACATTATTTAAATCTTTTTGTTCCATGTATTTTGGAACCGTAACTGATCACTGCACGTGTGTGAGTAATATGAATGTATTCCTATGGGATATATAGGATTTCAAGCTTTTATCCCGCGAGAGCAGTTACAGTTATAAAAGTTACATGTTAAAAAATATAAGAGTACAAATCTTCTCTGTTTGAAATTTTTCTCATTGAAATCATTTTTTATCAATGACCAAATTCACTATTTTAAAGAAATAAAATGCATATTTTCAATCACCAAAATATAAATGATTTACAATTATTGTAAATGTTTAAAACCATAAAGAAAACCAGATGTAAAGATGTAAACTTTGTTTATTTTTCTTTTAGAAATTTAAATAAAATTGTCCCTTAAATAACAATACAAATTTAATGTAATTTAAATATCAAACTTATGATTTTCAGATTGATTAATAAATTCCAGATGGGAGTAATTTATTTTTCATAAAGATACAATAATTTTTGAGTTAATTATGTACCATTACTCTTTCATGTTCATTCAAAAAACGTAAACAATTAGGCTATCCAAAACTTAAATTACCTTTAAAATAGGCATACGTTCTGTACATGAACATTAATATGCACATCAATATATTAATGGCATCGAATTTTTGTCAAAGTTATGGCATCAGTAGAATTCTTATTTATGTTCCACAAAAAAAGTAGAGTGACAAACAAATTTTGAATGCAATACATAAATGAAATTACTACAAAATAATTGCTACTTTAATTATTTTATAAATATTTTCCACAGTTCTTAGTAAAAAGACGTTTTCAATTTATGACATTAGTAATAAGTCGAGTTCAATCACACAAAAATATTTTTTCTACAATTCATTCATTTTCATTAAGTGTAGGATTGTAATATGCATGTATATATATAATGTATGTATGTATGTTTCCTAGATAGCTTTTATGGCTTGCATCGAACTCGCGAACCTAGGAAGTAAAAGCCAGAGCATTAAACACTCAGTTACAAGTTCTGAAATACATTCAGAATAATACATTAATCACACACATACATATGTTGTGTGTGTGTCTATATATATATATGTATATATATTCTTCAGTTTCATGATTTTATTGTACAAAAGCTTTTGATATGATTAAACTATGATAAAAAAAAAAACTTAACTTTATGAATCTCTAGCACTTAAAAAGTTCTTTATTTATAAGTGTACATGAAATATAAAATGTACCTTAAGGATGTGGCAAGTAGAATAAATAGGTTGTATATGACAGATTACACAAGATTTTTAAGCACTTTTTTACTGTCTGGCTGATAAACATATCAAACTTTAAAAAAAGTGAATAAGTCGATATTTACTGATGTAAAAATAACAGAATTTTTTTACATTCAAAACAAATTTTTAAACATGATTTTTTTACAAATACATCAAATGTGTTTTTCACACGCACCTAGCAATCTCACTTTACAAAAATATTCCGAAAAACTGAAATATGAACGCTTTTACAGGTTTCAGTTAATGACCGGGCATGCATTCCGATGCATTCTTTCCATCATCATTGGCATGCCATACATTAATTATTTATGCTCTTTACCTTCGCATCATTAATAAGAGTTGTCATCAGGAAATAAAAAGCAATCAAAGCATGTATTCCGAAATAATGTTCTGGCGTAATTTCTTATCACCCAACCACGACTCGGTTTCTCAACCAATAAATAATAAAGCTGTGCGGCAATAACCCACCAGTCTCTAAGCGAAGAGCGGGAGAGGGCAAAATCAGCAAACATACAAAAGAAACAATCAAAATCTCATCTCTGCTCTCTTATTAGCTCGCAGAATAAATTTCCTTCGTTTTAAAAGTGCTTGATGACCCTTATTTGGATGACGTAAGGAGGGATTGCAAACTTTCCCCCTCGGCCGCCGTCATTTGACGCCCAGTCATGATGCAAGAGATCTTCTCCTCACATTAGCATATCAAAAGGGAAATTGCATTGTGAAGGCAAGGATTGATCGTGGGGATGACATAAAATGAGAGGGAAAAATACATAATTTTTCTCTCCCTCTACTTATTTCAATATTTTCTATCAAAAATATTTGTTTACATTCTTTTCAGGACGATTTCTGAGTAAACTGATGATGAATATCCCAGTTTATGCTTGAAAAGGGGGTTTCAATTTCAGCTGTAGTTTTCACTCGTATAAACAATGGATCACTCAGTTTTTTCAAATATATTATGTAATGCTTCGGCAAAAAAGAAACAAATTACTTACTTTAGCTGAATGCTATTTAAGAAATGATTGATTGTTCAAATTCCCATAAAAGGATTGCTCCATGTTCCCGAATAGCCATTAATTACATTGATTTACTAATTGACTGTTTACATGGCAGGCTTCGATTATATATTTCATTTAATCTTCATTATTCCAATGAATGTAAATCTATGAAATCCAATTATTTTAAAATGTAACTTTATTTCAGTTGATTTATTATTATTTTACTACAGATGAGTTAAAATGATTTATTATAAGCATATAAATATAGTTCTTTATTGGAGATTAAAAAAAGATTAATTTTAAAATGTGTTCCTTAATTTCCCACTAAAATTGTGGAAAAACCCTTTAAGAGTTTCATAACAAATTATTTTAGAATTTTAGTTAAAGACGAATGCGGGCCGGGGGAATATTTTGATTCCTATTATAAAAATAATTATCTGTCATTTTTCATTTGTTTATTGAGAAATATATCTCAGATAAATAGCATAAGATATTTATGTGAATTCAAATGCATTATTTACATAATTTTAAAATATTTTTTTTTTACTTGTATGATGTATTAATTGTTTTGAGCCTCATGAACTTTTAAACTTAGGCAGCAAGTTCGATACCATCACTCGTGAGAAATGGGAGGGGAAAATCCATTTCGAGGAAATATTTGACTTCAACATTGACTGGAGAACTCGTAAATTCCTTCGCTTCAGCCAATATGACCCACTCATCATTCAGAGAGGCAATTGCTATCAGTATTAATAAAATAATTTCCTTTTCACTCTTCCTAATATTATTGATAACATTATTTTTTATTATTATTATCGATATCATATTAGATCATTTCAAAATTTCAGAAATTTTTTCTGAAACATCTTCAATAATGCTATTTTAGTTTAACGTTGCAATATTTGTGCTACAATGTTGACCAATTTCCCAATAAATATTTATCATGCAAGAAAATCATTCTCTGTTTCACCTGAATCAATGCACAATATTGAAAGTCATTACATATTTAGTTTCCTAATATCCTTACAAAGTTTCCAAGTTCCTTACAAAGCATTCATTACTTGAGAATATATTGTAATCAACAGAATTCGTCATAGTTTCGAAGGGTTTGGACGAGGATTTGATTATCATTTGTAAATTTTGTATGCAATAATTGTAAAGCGAGTACTAGAAGAATGTATGTTTCAAGACGTTACCCTTGTAGTTTACCTTAAAGATATACACTTTTAGTTAAATTTACGTTGAGTTGATAAGTTCAGAAAATTTTATTTCAGATGATATTACATTAACACAAAGGAAGTGTATTCAACATACGATTTGAACTATTATTCAAAGGTATATAAATATCAAGTGAGATAGCATTAATGGTGAAATCACTTTTCAAACTTTAAGATTGGTTTCTTGAACTTCTGATTAGCCTTGACAACTTGGTAAAGATATAATTAATTGACAATTGTCACTAACAAAAGATCAATAGAATCGGTTTATACTTGTAATTTTTGAAGTGATAATTTTAAATTCTAAATTTGATTTAAGTTGATTCCAATGAAAAAAGTATAAAATGGCTGTAGACAAACTTATGGTCGATAGCAGAACACATTTAATCTCAAGCGAAATTCTTGATAGCACTATGATTGGTGAAAGTGAATTAACAATTATCACTAACAAGAAATTAATCAGATTGATTACATATTTAGTAAATGGTAAAACATGATTATTCAAAAATAATTTGATGAATCAATTCCTCCTGTTAAGATAAAAATCATGAAATGGTTCTAGACGAATTTATCTAATTATCGATATCGGAAAACTGGAATACCTCTAGAGCTTCTGATAAGCGCTAACGATAGGTTAAAATATTCAAAAATGTACCCCTAACCCATGATCCATGCGATTAATGATCGATATTAAATAGAGAAGGCATGTTTTAAGTGAAATACCAATTCTAAAATTAATTTTGCTTAACATTTTATTCCATACAGATAAAGATGCTAAATAGCTATAGAGAAACTAATTGCTCTATTGATATTCAGATCACTGGATGCAGTAATTCTGTTCTATAATTCTGGAAATAAACTAATATTTGTTCAAATATACAACCAATACATCCCAATTTTTATCGGAATTATATATGTCCGGAAAATGATTTGATTTGCCAAACAAATAGTCCGCTAATGCAGAATATTGACAATGTTTGTAAGTACCACTTGATTGAATCTTGACCTCAAGAGACATTTCTTTTCTTTTCGGCGTAAACTTTACTGTACCGGTGATCTTTTCGGCGTAAACTTTACTGTTCGGTGCGCGTGCAACGGTTACGACAGTTAAGCAGCACATACACCGAGCTTTTTCCGCTGCACTGCTCATTTCCAGCTCTGCGCTTCTCAAGCGTTCGGAAACTGGAAATATTTGAACAGCTGCTCCGGCGCTTGTTCGTGGAGAGTGAGAACAACTCGGCAAACAAGAAAACTTTAAAGCGCCGGGATCCCGGTTTTCCTTGTTTACTTTTTCGGAGAGGAGGCGATGCCTACCTGTTGCGGAGTTTCAGTTTGGGATTAAACGGAAATCTTGTGGAGGGGATTCCCTCGCAGAAAAGGGATGATCGAGAGTGGAGAGCACACAAAAGGAGTTTCCATTCTTTTCAATTACAGATCAGCTTGTTGGATTATGAGAAGGTTGCGTCTCAAATAAAACCCGTGCAGGAGGGAGTTTAAAAGGAACGAGATTTGTTTTCGATAGAAAAGGGAAATTCTTTTCTTCTCCCGATGATTTTGGAAATGGTTTTCTCCTAGCGAATCTTTCTCCAGATGTTGGGTTTAAAATGCTAACCGTGCACACTATTCTTTATTATACAATATTCATTTCCTTTAAATAAGTACATTGATCTAAGTCAGTGTTTCACAAACTTTTGACACATGTGTAACCCGTCTATAATTTACCTCT